>JZLH01S0616241.1:19265-30578 GCA_001188425.1 Eucidaris tribuloides
AGAAAATGGGGTTTGGGCCTAAAGGTGGCCATATAGATGTTAGAGTGTTAAATCTAACACCGCTCTTTTTGCAGTGTAAGAGTTTGTTCGTAGAACACCACAGCTTTGTCGACTAATATCACCCACGAATGAAAAGAAAGCATGCAGGCTTTATGCATTCGGAGATGCATGGGGGTTTGATGCTCGTTGCCCATGAAAAACAACTCCTGGCAGCTGAGTGTCGATCCTGCAGTAGCAAGGAGGGCAGTCGCCACCCCAATGAAGGGCAAACATATCGATTTGTCCCCCCCCCCCAATAATTTTGACAGCTTGAAAAATTCATGATAAGCAATATAAGGATATGTTTAAAAAGCATTGGAAAATACCATTAAATTTAGCATAAAAACGCTATCAAAAATACAACATTGTCAATTTTTCGGCGCGCATTGCGCGCAAAATTTTGTATTGCCATTTGACACGTGGAACACGCCAAAATTTGGGACAGTTTGTCTCGCCTTCGACCCCCCCCCCTCCCCTATTTAAAGCACGGGCCGATGCCCCTTCCTGAAAGCTGTTGTCTGGAGATAGTACAATTCCGCAGTGTTAGTTATTACTGACATGAATACGACATTGTCGTCACGCAAGTGCAGAATTCTATACCAAAAAAGATAAAGACTAAACGAAGCTGCTGTTTCACTGTAATTAAACACTATGATAGTGATATAGGTTGTTAAATGAAAATCACAAGTAGACCCATTTATAAATTAATAACTGCACGTACGCATTATATTGATGGTACTAAGTTTGTTGACTGTTCAAAGTTGAAAAATTAATTCCGCATGCGCATGAGTTATAAAGGTGAGATTGCAAGCCTATGTAAAGCAGTAACAATTAACATAACCATCCCATAACAAACATTGTGGCTTAACCTTATTCACTTTCTAGGTTTATGTTATGTATGAAGCATTATTATAACTTTCATAGCATGCTTAAAGGCATTGTGTAGTGTTAGTAAGTGGTGATTCCTTTTTCAATGTTTAATTTAATTTCTACGGCCTTGCTGTTGTTTCAAATTCTTAGTAAAATAGAAAAATAAGGAAAAATTGTGGGATCAACGTTTGCTATACCTTGCTTCTAAAGGCTGAGTATTACTTTTGTGCATTGTGCAAATACACTGGCATAAAGAAGAAAATGCTATTTAAGAACCTTCAGCAAAGTGTAGACGCTAGAAACGTAGTCTTGGGGAGGAATTTTAGTTAATGTTTGACTTCGAATTGATATATTTGTCTCTAGTGACAAAAATTCTACTAGCCAAGTACTTCATTTTAGGTAGTGCATGTAGGTCTCTTTTTTCAACATGGACAGAACTGTAGTGCAATAGGGCATGTAGATGACCTTAACTTCCGTTTAGTTCCTGACATTTGCCAACACAACCATCTGGTATTGCAAATGCTGTAGTCAGCCTTATATACATGCACCTTAGTGAGATATGGAACAGTGTGCCTGGAATGTACACTACACAACTATAATGATGCACTTGACGATCCAATTCAAAATGAGTTATTTAGACTGAAGTCACTCAAGGGGCTAAAAATTGCTCACTTGAACTGTTTGTCGCTAATAAAACATGTTGATGAAATAAGATATATAGTTACACATACTGATATGGATATAATGACGCTTAGCGAAACTCATCTTTGTAGTGGTATTGATGATACTGAATTGTACATACCTGGAAATACTTTGGTGCGATGTGATAGAAATAGATATGGTGGCGGTGTTGCCATGTTATTTAAACATAAAATAATTTTTGTACGAAGAGATGACATTTGTGGAGACAGTGAATTAGAATTGATCATAACTGAAATATAGCTCGAGAAACAGAAACGTTTTCTCATGCTCTGTTGGTATAGACCACCAAATTTGCAACTCCGTCTATTTAGTTCCTTTGATCGTGTAATCCAACATGTCGATGATATCAAAGTACCATATTATATTCTTGGGGACAAGAATTGTGATGTGTTAAACAAATGTATACCTTGCAATACGAAAACTCTTCTTGACATTATGGAAACCTATAATTGTACCCAATTTATTAATAAGTTTACTCGAATAACAACAATTTCTTCCACAGCGGTTGACTTCATTTTCAGGAACAATAAACAAAAGAAATGTGAAAGTGGAGTGGTCGAAGTATCTGTAACTGACCATTATATAATATAATCTCGATGCAATAATAATAGTTTTCATAAATATAAAACGGGCAGAAATTTAAAGCAATTTGATGAAGAGGTGTTAAGAGAAGATGTAAGTAATATTACCTTCAATTGTATTTATGAAATTGATGATCCAGAGGTAGCCTGTTCAGTCTTCCTTTCCTTAATAATGACTGTTATTGATAAACATGCACCGATGCGGAAAATGTGAATTAAACAAAACGAATCCCCTTGGATGACACCTATTTTACAATTGATTTGTACAAGAAATCGTGTGAAACAAAAAGGAAAAAATCCAACGTAGCAAGTGACTGGGAAAATTATAAAAAAAACTCAAAATAATGTGACAACCCAAATCCGTCAAGTAAAACGTGATTTTATCTCCATGAAAGTCGAATCAGCTGGGCAAGATGTAAACAGGATTTGGAAAACTTGACGATATTTAGCACCGGAAAAGAAAACTGAAATTGAAGCTACCTCCATCAGGGCAAATGATCAATGTGTCTGTGGACAGGAACTATCAAACACATTTATTGATTATTTTTCTTCAATTGGTAAAGCTTTGCATGACACATTTGCAACTAATGGCAAAACGAAGCACTGCCTGTCTTTTGATCCCAACTTAATTCCATTTGTTTTCATAAATGTATCGTCTGATGAGATTAAAGAGATTAAAAGGTTACTCCCTGTAAATACGGTCTCTGGCCCGGATAATTTACCAGCAAAGCTTCTCAGACCTGTAGCTAGTATAATGGCGTCCCCGGTCGCACACATTATTAATCAGTCTTTGCGTTCTGTCATCATACCTAGTCAATGGAAATGTGCTCATGTAACACTAATTTATGAAGGAGACGACAAGATATGCTTAGAAAAATATCGCCCAATTTCGGTTATTCCTATCCTGGCTAAAATCATGGAAAAGGTCGTATATAAACAATTATTCAACTATCTATCAGAAATCAAAATATTTTCTGATTGTCAATCCGGGTTTAGACCAACGTATTCTATCCAAAGTGTTCTTATTAATGTAACTGATAACTGGTTGAATACAATCGATAGTGGAAACATAGTTGGATTAGTCACGATCGACCTGAAAAAGGCTTTTGATACAGTAGATCATTGCATCCTGCTAGAAAAATTACAACTGTATGGCTTTAGTCAATTTTCGTTGAAATGATTCAGGAATTACTTTTGTGAAAGAAAGCAATTTACTTCTGTCAATGGATTTGTACCCAATGAAAGGGTAGTTATGTATGGAATTCTCCAAGGGTCTCTTTTGGTCCCCTTCTTTAATTCTTTTCACACTTTTTGTTAATGATTTACCTCACGCAGTACACCTTTGTGAAGTAGCACTGTACGTTGACGACACGTGCATATTAACTTCTGGAAAAGACCCAATAGAAATTGTAAGATAGCTAAATGAAGATCTATCAACCGTGTCAAGCTAGTTACTAGACAATAAGCTGTTGGTTAACCCTAAAAAGTGTCAAGCAATATTTATTGGTGCACAACGACGTCTCAATAATATGAATATTCTACTTGATGCGTGCAGTGATTACATTGACGGCGATGAGATTAAAAGAGTTGAGTTTTGTACATACTTGGGTGTCATCATTGACCAAAATCTTTCATGGAACAGACATGTAGATTATGTTAAGAAAAAATTGCCAAGTGTGTTTATCTTTTGGAATGATTACGGCCGTACATTAATCAGGACACTGCCTTATTATTCTTTAAGTCTGTAATTCAAAGTAGCTGCAGCGTAGTGTGGGGGAAATGGCTTTAAATCAAATCTCAAACAATTACAAGTGTTACAAAATAGGGTGCTACGTATTGTTATGGATGTGGATTATATGTTTCCCTCTAGTAACTTATACAATACTTAAAATTAGATCGGCCAACTGTACGATAGTCTAAACAATTAGCATGCTTAATGTACCGATGTATTCATAAACTCTGCCAACCATATCTCACCAACATGTTCTGTTTCAGAGACAATTTTGTTGAATATCAACCATAATTTGTTGTATGTGCAATCTAATTGAATTAAATAATTATCCACATTTTCTCTCACCCTTTTTTTCTGTTATTACTATTAGTTCGCCCTCTCAATTGTATGTCCTATGTAGTATATATTTAATTTTGTATGATGTTCTGGTCTCGTTATTATCATTGTCATTGTCATTATCATTATCATTATCATTATTATTTTTTTCCTTGTTTGTACACACACACACACACACACACACACACACACACACACACACACACACACACACACACACCATATATATATATAGTGTTATTTTTATTTTATTGTTATTATAATTTTGAATATACTGATTGTATTGTACGTTTTTATATTTTTTATATTTGTGAGTGGACCCCTCTGAAGAACAGCTTATAGCTGAAGAGGGCGACCCACCTCACAAGTGGAAAATAAATAGATAAATCAATCAATCAATCAATCAATCAATCAATCAATCAATCAATCAATCAATCAATCAATAAAATAAATAAATAAATAAATAAATAAATAAATACGTACACAAATAAATAAATAACAAATAAATAAATAAATAAATAAATAAATAAATAAATAAATAAATAAATAAATAAATAAATAAATAAATAAATAAATAAATAAATAAAGATTATTCGAAAAATGGTACCCTCTGCTTTCTATCCAGGCGTTCGGCATTCTACAACAGAAAATGGTAATAATCATATATATATTGTGTGGGGCCCACTGGAAGAACAGTCTATTCGACTAAAGTGGCTGGGTAAATGAAAAAATATTAAAGGATGCGATGGGATCGTATTTTTTCTTATGTGAATAAAACAACGACACCAACATTATAATAATGAAACAATGATGATAAAAATGATGATGATGATAAAAATGATGATGATGATGACAATAATAATATTAATGATAGTAGTAATAGTAGTAGTAGTAGTAATAGTAATAATAATAATAATGATAATAATAATAATAATAATAATAATGATAATAATAATAATAATAATAATTATTATTATTATTATTATTGATTATCATTTTTAACCAAATTTAAACGGTAGTGTTATTTTCAGGATTCGGGAAATAAAATAACAATGAAAACATTAATTGCATTTATAATTTTAATGAAAGAATCTCTAAGCATTTAACAATCATCCCAGATGAACTAATTCAAAATAATTAGCAATATAGCATTCTGTAAAAAATTGATAAAGTAACTGGTAATCAGCTACAAGTAACTGTTGATGACGCATCATTGTCACGCAAGCACAAAAGTAGCAACGAACTTTTGTATAATTGCCATTAGATAAGAGGAACCTGTAATCTCCCATTAACCTGGTGGCGTTTTTTAACCAACTAATTCAATAATTCATGATGGTATATTAACTTTATTTCATTTACATTTTTAAACTGATAAATGAACCTATATTTTGATGCTGCTCTTCAAAAAAGAACGGCGTAAAAAGCATGTTCAGCAATTAAACATTAGTTTTTAATAATCTAAGCATACATCTTGTTGTATGCTTGGGTTTGCGTTTAATGTTTACATAATTATTAAATATATATTTCAGATATTTTTCACAAGAAAATTAGCTTCTAAACAGATTTTCAAAATGATAACAGGAATTTGTTTATAAACCGTTTATTTGGTAAAAAAGTGAAGGGAATAACAAAAAGTGTTAAGTTTATACATGTAGTATGGAAAGTAAATTTAACATTACACTTTTAATACAGGACACTCTCTTGAAATAATGTATTTTTGTAATTCTCGGCTTCGAACACTTGGGAAACTTCCTGGTGCAAAAAAATATATATATTTTGTCTGGCGAAGAAGAACACTTTCTTTATCAAATACTTTATTAAAATTAGACTATTTGTCTGAGAACATAAATATAAATTTGATATGTATATGATCAAATAAAAAATGGCAAAGTACAGGTACATACGCCATTGTATGTTCAGCAGCGATAAGGGAGGGGGAGCACAGAATGCCAGAATATTGGAATGTTGAACGCTTTGAGAATTTCAATATTTACCATGCACGAGTTGATTTCACATACATAATTGTCAATGAAAGAGAAACAAAACAAAGGAATTGGAGGACACAAAGCAAAAGCAAGATCATGTCTCGCCCACCCGTGATTAAAGAACACAAACGTTCCCCCAAGTACATGTACATCCCCAACCTATGTTTGATGTCACAAGCCTTGCAGGTAAACTTTAGCGTTTGATCCCAAATGACCTTTGACATCACCATGTGACCTACGACGCTATTACAACATGATGGTACCCCTAATGCATCTATCACCCACGTTTGGTGGCAATAGGACCAACGTTTTTAAGTTATATGTCATGAGAGTCTTGCACGTAAACTTTAACGTTTGACCTCAAATGACCATTGACCTCACCATGTGACCTCCGATAGCACCACAACATGATAGTACCCCCAAGTGCATCTATCGCTCAAGTTTGGTTGCCATTAGACAAACGGTTGCCAAGTTATGTGTCATAAGAGAGTCTTGCGGGTAAACTTTAACGTTTGACCTTAAATGACCATTGACATCATGTGACCTCCAACAGCACCACAACATGATGGTACCCCTAGTGCATCTATCACCAATGATTGCCAATAGTTACGTGTCATAAGAGAGTCTTGCATGAAAACTTTAACATTTGCGAGGAAAGACGGACGACGGACGACGGACGGACGGACGGACGGATGCTATTTGGAACACCTAGTCTCGCTTTCACCTACGGTGGGCGAGAAAAAAATTACAAGTGATTTCAATCGACCTGCATGAGATTAAAAACAAGTAAAACGAAGAAAAAAAAGTAAATGAAGCAATTATAGTAACTATGATGCCTGTAGCTTTTTGGTATACTGTACTTGCATCAGTAATTATAGAATTCAAATTGACCAATCAGGTTGATTATGATATTGGTGATAACTCGTGAAGAAATCCCACTTGTAATGCAGTTGCATGATCGTTTTGTTCGTAGTTACTTAGTGTACTAGGAATTCCGAATTTTTCAGCACTACATTGCGTCGCTCTGATGTTATAGGGCCTAACCTTTGCACACTCTTCAATTTGCACGGCAAAAGAAATCATACATAATATCTAATAGTTATCATTTTCATCTTTATCTCTGTGTCACTTGAGTTAAAATGAGTTTCCTATTGACATAGTGATTAGATGAATTCCAAGCAATGGGCACTTATTGTAGACGTTCAAGTCAGGTCAATTTGATAACATTTGACTAAGGACTGATACAAATAATACTTTGTAAATGTTGAAATAACACGTAATTCTCACATGAGTGCAAAGACTCTTTAATTTATAAATAAATGCACTGTATATTTTACATGTAAAAGCAACGGATTTACCTGCATAAATTCATTTTGATAATAGAAGATACTTCTGATATCCAAGTAACCCCCTCATGTTTCTACTCTGTGTCAAATTTGTTCTAAAATAAATCGTTTAATACTCTACTTATAGTCTTGTTTGATAAACATTCATGTTTCTTTATATTGACTTTACAAGAAATTGGATTTGGAAAATAAATCCTAGACTGTTTTGCCGTTGGCAGTTTAGTACACTAAAATGAGCCCATAGAGCAAAATATAATGCAAATATACATGTAAATATGCACCTCTCTTGAAGCTTTGGGGCTGAAATATTTAGACCTATTAAAATTAGAATTTAACAAAACTTTGGATAACTAAACTAGTCCACGGGTAATTCCTGTATTATCTACTGGAAACTAAATCACTCCGAATGGAGCTATACTGGTCACAAACTCACAGCAGTAAAGTTGTACCAGAGCCTAGCCGCGTGTACAAAACGAGGCATGTAGACTCTACAGAGTTCAATGATCAGTTGGTGATGCAGCCGCAGCTGCTGAAGTCATGCTGAAAATATCAGTAGTTACAAAAAGAGGGAAATTTATATTTCACTTTAAATAATAATTAACACTCTATGAAATGTACTGGTACAAAGTACAATAAAACAACTGAAGATGAGTACATTTTCAATATAAGTACACCCATAATTGGAGTTATCTTTAAACATTGGCTTGCTTCGTTCGACAATGTGCACAGATCAGAAATACACTGAAAATAATGAGTAGGGGTATTCTAATCCCCCTTCTATTTACTCAACAGAAGAGTGTCTATTTCGCCAAAATGTGGCACATTAACAGTTATAGAAATTTAATTGAATTGAATAGGTATGTTTGTATGACAAACACCAATATAAAAATATTATCCAATAAAAATTACGTTTGTTATTCCCGAGTTATGGTTATTGCAGAGCCAGCACACTGTTCTTTGCTGCATGTAGCATCGTTAACGAATTCCAGTTGCATTTCCAAACTAAAATGTTTCATAGTAAAATGTCGTTCAATGATACATTAATGCACTACTATACATTAATTATAACACGGTGAACAAAAGTCATATTGATATATCCAGCATATAAACTTGTGCTACAGGCGAATTTACAAAATGCTTTTCAAAGGTCGTAAGTAATGTTATTTTATGTATGAAGAGTTTCATAGCAAAACCCAGTATATCCATTTTTAGGCAAACTGAGATAAAAGACTTTTTTTTTTACTCTGCAAATATAGAGCATGGTAGAAAACTCAAATTAGAATAATGCTTGTATGTAATGTTACCATTACAGTGGCAAATTTACGTTAATCGACATATATGGCGCAAAATGATGCTCAAACTTTCGGCCATTGGGAATTGTTTAGCCCTCTCATATCAATTTTTAAGCGATCTTTTACTTTCTTCATGGTCTAGAGTTTTGCAACACAATGGTGAACTGGAACTAAAACCGTCGTTTTGGCACATATTTTGCCATTGTAACAAATCTACAAGCTTTATATACTATTGAAACGAGATTTATGATAATCAAAGGTTTCTCTTTAAGGTTAGATCAAAATATGTGACCAAAGTCAATGCTATGACACGGGGAATTGAGTCTAAAGACTTCCTTTTTGGTAAAAAAAAAATCTCGTGGAAGATCCCCGTTTTTCTCATTTTTTCTGACTTTGCCGCTTCATAAAATGAAAGAGCGCCATCTATAAATATATTGAAGATGAGTATGCGTAGCGGGAAGTCTGAGGATTCTACAAATATAAAAATCAAATTTTATTGCCTAGGAGAAGCCCACGGAATTGACAAAAAACAATCACAGGCACCATTTTCTCTCGGTATTCTGACTTTCATAGCTGGCTAGAAATCAGCGCAATCTTTATTATTATGTGTTCGAGTGTGAATGTAACAATAGACCTGCTCCTACACAGCACGGCGTGAGAGCAGTAGTACATGACCTGTGCGAATACCCTCGTATTTCTCTGCCCAAAAGAGGAGCGTTTTTTGTGATATACAAATTGATATGTGTAGTTTGTTCATTTTGGGTGTATTGAGTGACCACATTGGAAGGAGAATCCCGCTCATGATATCTGCAGGCGGTCGCTTGTATGGACCTTGATGTATACCTTAACAGTTACTCTCCGTTTACCATTAGAGGCGCTGTATTTTGCTGATGCCGCATATGGTGTCAGCGGTGTGATCAGTACCATCATGAATGCCTACACTGCTTATTTCGCCGACACCAACGAAGGGGACGCTAAAGCAGATGAATTTGGTCTTGTGGGAATGATTTACATCATTGCCATTGGTTTCATGTTGTTTATAGCCGGAATTTTTTGTTATTGCTTCATTTGCTATGTTGATTGCACTGGTATCTGTCAGTATCCCGTTTTTTCTTACCGAAAGTATTAACTCAGATAATACAACAGACAGTTCCCTTGCACAGCTTTCCTTCCGAGGTTGCCTATAACCTTTTTAAACAAAATCAAGACGGCCGTAGGTGGCGTCTTCTAGCACTCGTCGGCATTAATTCGGGGAATTTCTTGTCACTCATTGTTCTGAATGACCTCGGGGAACCAATGTGTTGGAATTCCATTCAGATCGGAATATAATATGTCGCGTTCGATATGTTTAATCATGGACTGTTTACCTGGATTGGTATGAAGTACTTAAAACCCCTAATTCCAGACGTTTTGCTTACTCAAATCGCCATATGCAGTCAAACAGCACAGATTGTAATTGCAGAAACGATCTCAAACGCAGCTTCATACTACGTCGGAAGTGTATTTGGCATTTTTGCCGGAATTTGGGGCCAAATGTTTCGGCTGATGATGTCAAACCTTGTTCCGGAATCCGAGCAGGGTGTGATGTTTGGCACTACCGGGATAATAGACAGCATTGTACAATTAATCTCTCCACTTGTAATGAACACTATTGCCGAAACCATCCATATTCATTAGATTTGAGCATCGTGTTTGTGGTGATGGCTCTAGTCTGCGTTCTGGGAATGATGTTGCTAGGAGTGATGCAATGTAAATCCACCAACAAGCCCGAAGCACCTGATGAATCTTCTAATAGTATGGATAATAATGTTTTCTCTGCAGAAGAGGAAGACCATGGAAATCAGACTGTCTAGACGGCGTGACGAGGCATCGGTGTTGTAGGCAACCTGGCCTCCTGCGTAAAATGGCTGTTTCGCTCATTGGACAACCTCATTATCAATATCACTTAATCTATTATGACCATTTTAATGACGACACTCCCATCTTGTGATCAGTTTTGTCATGTGTGGGTGTTATTACATGTGTACAGTAGGTAGACCACATACACTCTTAATACCACTCTTGGAGTTAAACTTTATCAATATGCCACGCTGCATAGGAGCAACTATACGGGTGCAACTTTGCACCTTTCAGATCCACGTAACATTGGGAGCAATTTTAAAGGTGCAACGTTGCATTTTTAATGGTCTGAAAGGTGCAATGTTGCAACAGTGAAGGAGATTCCAGTGAGACATTAGTTTGGTGCAAAGTTGAAATTATTTGTCTTTGTGTGAACGATGCAAAACTGCAATTACTGAGTCTCAGCTAAAAATAGGGAGCTTGCTTTGCAAATTCCGAGATCACTGGCTCATCTTTTGGTGGTGAGTGGGGCAAATCTGTAAGTAATACGTTATGTCTTATTCGATTGGGGATGAAATTTGTTTTGTTAGG
>JZLH01S0616246.1:0-11750 GCA_001188425.1 Eucidaris tribuloides
ATCCCTATTTAACACTCAAATCTCAAATCTGTACAAAAATATCCAACGTAGAATTACCAGTTTAATAAGTAACTGAGTGCGGTTTATTTTTCTATCATACAAAAATATTATTATAAAATATTACTCTCGTCCTGCTATTCTTCAAACAAACATTGAAAGGTTACCATTTGTGTTGGAAAATAATTGTACCAGCGCCACGTGAAGAGTTAATATTCTTCGGTTGTTTCTCTCATTCTTCATAGGTGGCAAACACTCTCACAGAAAAATTGTCATCAATCGCTGCATCTTCTGAGCCTTTGAATGTTCATAAAGTTATGACAGATTTTTCTGCTGACGTCATACTTCAGTGCGCCTTCTCTCACAGGTCGCAATGCCAGGAAAAGGAATCCAACTTTATCAGCACAATCGATACACTGTCGGACATCATTGTCTACAGGTGAGCACAAGGGGGCGGTATTGTTTTTCCCCTCCGTTCGTTTAGAATCTAACTCGCCCATTGCGTGCTGCGAAGTTGAATTTCTATACCGATGATGTTATTTTAGTAATGAAGGACTACTACTTACACCAAAAGTATTACCTTAAAGGAATTTGTCATTTTACAGCATACTAGATATCCTACTCCCATTATGGTGGATGTTATAACTTGACATGCCGTTTGTTGGTGTGATAAGATGTTTATTTACCGACTGCAAACTTTTTAATATTAAAATCCTATCAGGAAAGTTGGTAGTATCTCATTTACAATGAATCACCGCAATCAATGTTTTCATATGTTTCCAGTAAATTTTTTTTTTCCTGTTGGAGAGTGGCCTGTAGGCATGTTTGCTAACTCACTTTAAAGATTGTGTCAGGGATGTGCAAGTCCATTACTTCCCTTCATTATCAATACCAAACGGTAGTTTAGTACTTACAAATGGTGTGTTGAAAGTCTAAGATCCATACGTCATGAATTTGTTGTTTTATGAGAAAAACTAATAACGACATGCTACCAGAATATTGTTCTTTCTGTGAGTTTAAATTTTGCTCAAACTGCGAATTGCGGTTACTGTGCACCGTAGCAAGACCAGCGCAGCCCTCTGATTGGTTAACGGCTATCCCCTGCGCGACCTTTGGCTAACGGCTGATCGGACCATTTTGGAACGGCACGTGCACGTTTGACGTCGCGGATTTTTTGAATTTGCTCCTGAGCAATTGGAAAAAGGATGAAGTTTAACCGTCCAGATTTTCACCAAAACTCAATATTTTACCCCAAGTCTCTATGAGAGGTGTTTATTTATATAAATCTTCACATTGGATATGATTTCAGCTGATTTCATTCATTTAGATTTTTTTGACGTGCAAATCCAATCTTTAAGGTGAGTCAATGAGAACATCTTAAAGATTAAACTGTATTGAAATAGTAATATGTTTTCCAAAAGTGATAAAATCTTGAATTCGTTTTGTATAGATATGGTGTCCATTTAATAAAACATGAATTAATCTTGTTCTGATCAGGGAGATAATTCTCTGGTTTAGTCGATGTTATTCCGCTAAAAGGCGACAGCTGCATTCATACGGGCGTGAAGATACACAGATCTTGTGCAGGAGGTCAAGAAAGAGCCACTTTGGAGCACACCGTTATTAATTACACGGTTACACAATCCTTCTTTGAGTTTCTCAAATTGATACCTTAGCTTTTCCTGCAGAGATCAGGTCCAATTGGTGCTAAATATGCGGATGATGTGAGAGAGGAGGCGTTTCTTTGCCTGATTTTGAGAACAATGCGAAATTCAGGGGTGTTACCCAATATAAATACCATATGGTGTTAACGATAAGTATGTTGGTGTTGTACAATTCTGTTGGTGTTAAAATTACACCTGTGGTGTTCAAAATTGGACATTGGACCATTAGACAATATCAATAGTGTGAAACCTAGCATCTAAATTTTTGCAGATGGAATGTAATGCAAAATGGGAGTAAAATATATATATTTTTTATTTTCTCAGGCAATTTGGCTAAAGACATGTAATATTATGGAAGCCCCATTAAAAAAAAAAATCAAACTCTGCTATCTGACATATCTGGCAGTGTTTGAATGGGCATATAAACGCCCTAAAACACAAAACTTCAGACAGTTGTGCTGGCTGTCACTCAAAAAATGTGTACAGATAAAAGTCGGCATATGAATTATTGCCAGCTGAAAAAAATTGTAACACAGCAATGGGAAAAAACTGGAATGGTCACTCAGTAATTTAATTTTTCACTTTAAAAAAACACTTAGTTTTGAACTGGAATTTTTTCAGGGCTTCAATTTTAGACCTTTTCAGAGATGGTAGCAGGGCCGGGAATTATGTAGCACAGATGTTTTAAACGGGAAACATTGTTATACGATGCCTTAAACTGTTATGAAGTAGGTAGGTACATAGTTCGCCAATAGCTCATTTCTAGTGTGAAATAAATTTAATGCCTTTTGGGACTAAAAACTCTTGTGAACTCACAACATTCACTTGGAATTGTATAATTATTTTTTGGTTTACAGGACGTTCAACCCACTACTCTTCTGGGATTTCTTCTTCCGCTTGAGTCCAAAGTACAAAGAATGGAAGGAAGGTATACAGTTTATGCACAGTCTGGAAGAAACGGTGATTGCTGAACGTCGTGAAAAATACAAGGAACTAGGTGAAGGCGCAGTAAGTTTAAATGACGATAAAATTTAAAACAATGCATTTCCGTAAAATTATGACAGGCATTTTAGTTGTTCTAGTCAGCATGTCAGTGTTTCAATTAAATACTGTTCGTTTCGTCTTCAAAATGCGAGTGCCGATTGATACACGATAAAAAGCCCCCCCCCCCCCCGAAAAAAAAACCGAAAACAATATGTAGTTGTCTGGAAGCATGAATATGCATTAATGTTGATTTTCTCGGACGTAAATGTTTTTGCAGTTGATTTTATTGTTTTGTTGCTTGCAAAACGCTAGAGCAGATACAAGATTTCTTTCAAAACTAAATAAATTATACGATAAATAAACAGATAAATAGGGACTTACTAAGTAACGTATTGACAAAAACAAAATAACAGCCATTAAATATAAATGGATAAAGGGTAAATTGACAAACTAAGAAAAATATATTTAGAAATAAGTGAAAAAAGTAATCACACAACACATAATCAAATTTTTAAAAAATGATAGCAGTAACAGTGATATGTTGCTGTCTGCAAGTGTGTTCCTATGTAATTCTTATAATAATAATAATAATAATAATAATAACAATAATAATAATAATAATGATAATAATAATAATAATAATAATAAATTGATTTTTTTATAGCGCCGTTATCCATTTTGTTTGAATGCTCAAGGCGCTTAATTCTCTATTTTGTTGCGAGTTGTTCATACTAGCATGGATTTCTAAGCATAATGCTTGCATATTCTAGTCATCTCTCTGGCGGTCTCTTCGTCTGCTTGATTGTATGCTTTGTTAGTTTTAATACATGCATTTGTTTGCATCGATCTGAAGCAGAAATGATTACAGACTTAATTATTTCTGAAAGGGGGATTTGTTTAAGTCAATCACTCAGATGCGTGGCTGAAATTGGTAGTTTATAAAACTCAGCAGAAAACGGCTGTTTAAAATTTGTATTCATACTTGTTTACTATACAAACTGAGCTGGAATTATATAAAAGTTTGAACAAGTGTTTCAAAATTGAAACAGCAATGTTCAATTTTCGATAAATATATATAAAATTGAACCATGATGTTTAAAATTTTAAACAGTTGTTTCAACTTTTTAAACAATACTTGATCAGTTCATAAAGTAAAGCAGGTTGTATACAATTTATACAGCCATTTGTACTGTGCAGATAACTCTGACTTCTCTTTCTCTCTCTTTCATATTTTTGGTTTGTTCTTTTTTTCCCCCTTTCAGGTAGATCCTAAACAGTTAGACTTCCTGGATACGTTGCTAATGGCACGTGACTCGAAAGGTGTGGGACTGATGGACGACGAAATCCGTGATGAGGTAGTAACCATAAAATCTGAGCTACATGACCCTCTTTACTACAATTGTCTCTGATATGATAGCTTCTTCAAATGAAACCCTTAAAAAAATTGCAAATAAAAACAATGATGTGATTTTAAAAGGTGAAAATCAATAATTCCATACGGGTTTTGTAGACTGCTGTGTTATAGAATGTTTGTGTCCAGGACATAGGAAATTCATATACCGATATTTATTTGTACATAATGGTAGCATAACTGTCTGTCAGTTTTATTTTCTGTAAAAGGTGTTTATTCGTCCATTCAAATAATATCAGCTAGGTCAGATATCAATTAAGAAAATGAATTAATATATTTTCTGCTCTTGCTGTCAATTCAAAACCCAAGTTTACTTTGTGAAAAACAACTATAATATATCTGGAAAGATAGGCTGGTACATATGAAAGTGTGTGTAAAAGGGGGCAGACATTACATAAACACAAACAGAGATAGAAAGAATCGGATACTAACCATCTTTTATCAACTCCCTTAAACAAAAAATGCGTATTTTCTATACCTTCTACTGTTCTTAAACTTTCTACAGCTATGTATCTAAGTATATCTAGTATATGTCTAAGTACTACATGTACCTCTTTGTATCTTCGTCTGACATTTTGGGTGTATTTGGAAGTAGAAAAAAAAATGAGTTTGGCTTTTATGTAGACTTTTCTTTTATCGTAGTAAAGAAATGATTGAACAACAAGGGCGTAGGCTGGGGGTGCACGTGCACCCCCCGCAGAGCCATAGGAGTTCCGCCCCTGGCAAGCAAAACGAAATTTGCACTTTTTCTGCTTTCAACCTCAACTTTAGTTCCACCTCCCTAAGATGTGCACCTCCCCATGTCACTTTAGTTCCACCTTCCCAAGATATGCACCTCCCCGTGCCCAAACCAGCCTGCGCCCTTGAACAACTTTCACTTCAATTTTTAACTTCATAATTCATGATCATTATGGAAAATACCATGATTAACCTCAAGATATAAAGCATTTCGTTTTACATCCAATTATCAATGTTGCGCTTGGTACAAAAAACGGACAATAAGAACAAAAGAAAGAAAGAGAGAGAAAGAAAGGAAGGAAGAAAGAAAAAAAGTCGGTAGATAGAAAGAATGACAAGAATAATAAAAATGAGAACAAAAGAATGAAAGATCGACATATATAAACTACGAATACATATCAAAATACATAAATAGGTAAGTTAGCAAGTTTATTATATTTATTAATTTGATTTCGCTAAAACAGTATTCTTAATAGACCGTAGCCCGGAATATCTCGGGACCAAGTCTTCACAAGTAAAGCATACTTATGATTCATCTCTTTTTAGAATGACTTTAAACGTTTGACATTGCATTTTTGTGTCTCTATGTGAAGGTCAATGCATTCATCTATGCTGGAATGGATACGACATCTAGCTCTCTCACATGGTTGCTTTTACTTCTGGCAAAACATCCCGAATATCAGGAGAAACTTTGGGATGAAATTGATGAAGTTTTGCAAGATCGGGACACAGATGAGATCCACTTGTAGGACATTTTTTTTTTAACAAAATCAAATCATTATAAACGCCATGCATACATTACGCTTGAGATATGGTGAAACACTGCTTCCAATTTGAAATAATCTGAACTTGATATCCCTGCATGCTATATTATGTGCTAAAATTCCTTTTAGTTTTGGAGCTTGTACTTGTTGCTTTTCAGTTACGTAATCTCATTTCAATACCAATTTCTAATGATATTATTGGAAATTCAAGGTACATAATTTTGCGTTGTAACTAGCCAATGGAAATTTAGAGGCATTCAATATTACACCTTCTCTCAATCCGAAGTATCTTCTAATGCCGATATTCAAAATACCATTTCTCCCTATCGCATGTAGTTGTCTACAAAAGAACTTTGGAGTCGCACTCAGATTATTGCGATTCTCTGGCAAGATTTGCCGACATGTTCATATCCGAATATGTGTCATTTGCATGTTGAAAGGCGGGGTGTTTAAAAAACTTTGTTTTGTTCTGAGTTTGCAATTATATTGTTTCATCTTTTTTTTTACACTTGTGATCAAGTCAGAGTTCCATTCATGTGTGTTGGCATGGGATATTTCTCATTAGCGGGGCAGAGCTAGTTCAACCAAACAAAAGAAAAAAAAGTAATACAACTAGAAACACATTGGCTGTATTAAATCAATGCCGCCGCTTTCGTTCTGAGTCGAACAGGAAAGTCCAAGATGTTGATATAATGCTATCTGCTATCGGCAAATATTGGGTATATGCGATATGGAGGATTTAAGAAGGCAAACGAGCCAATTTTAATGATATTCATTTTTTTCCTACAGTGACGATCTTCACAAACTGACTTTCCTGACTCAGTGCATTCGAGAATCGTTGAGGCTCTACGCGTTTGTCCCGCCGTACCGGGTAACTACAGAGCCTCTCCATGTGGATGGGATGACAATTCCTGCAGGCACCGAAGTTATGGTAACCCAGTTCCAACTCCACCACAACCCAGACGTATGGGGAGATGACCACATGGAGTTCAAGCCCAGTCGTTTCGATCGAGACAATATCTTGAAGCATGATCCATTCGCATTCCTGCCCTTCTCGGCAGGCCATCGCAATTGTATCGGGCAGCAATTTGCGCTGGAAGAGATGAAAGTGGCCTCTGCTCGAATCCTCAGAAGATTTAAGGTCACTCTGATCCAGGATGCTAAACCCGTCTTTAAAGTTGTCATGAAACCACACGAGCCCATTTTGCTCAAGCTCCATCCTCGTACGGGTAACTAACTCAAACAATCGTATCATATAGGGTAATCACCCTCTAGAACGAGTACCCCCAGGACAACTACTCCATAAGGCACCCATCCTTTAGGATAGTCCTAGAGGGTGGTTGTCCTTAGGTGTATTTGTCTGGAAGTATTTGTCCAGGAGGTAGTTGTCAGGGGTACGTGGGGGGGGGGTAGTTGTCCCAGATGGTGGTCTTCCTGGGGGTAGTTGTCCATGGGGTAATCGTTTTAGGGGGTGGTTGCCCTAGCTAGGGGGTGGTTGTCTAGGGGTTAGGTACTTTAGAACCTTATCACAACCGTAATCCCGAACCACGGCCCGGGAAACCATTTTTTGCCCGGGCGGCATGGATGGGGGGGGGGGAAATTGAGATTCCCGCACTTTGTTCTTGTGGGGTGGTCATCAAAAAAGGCTGTCCAATGGTGCAAATCGATGTGACAAGCAAAGAATGAGAATTACAAAAATAAGGAGAAAATTCATTGCGTCCACAAAATAGGTTGACAACCCCCAAATATTATTACAAATCAAACAACAAGCGCATGAAAACCATTTTTTAACCAATGGGGGGGGGGGGGGGGCGCAAAATTCTTAGGGGCTGTGGCCTTCCTTAAAACAATATGGAGCCTGTACACCCCTCCCCCCCTCCCGGCACTCGGCAGCCAGTCATGCTTATATCGTTTGGACCTGATCAGAGAGTGATTTCTGAACCACCGAGACTCCATGTGTATACTAAAATGCTGAAACTTAAAAATTCAATTACAAGATGATTCAAAGACTTTCGTATAAGTGGTTTGCAATGCTTTACACAATATAATAGTTATCAAGTACATAATGATTGGTGTGCATAGCTTTAGACATTGTAATAGATATAAAACGTAAACCCTACATTTCAGTATAATTACTTTACATAGCTATACAATTATTATAATTATCATAACTATGATAACTATAATAATTGCATAACTTATTACGTACTACATGTGCTATATTGAAATATTGCGCATAGCTTTTTATCTGTACTGCACACCTGTACATTGATATAATTGGCTTGCAGCGCTTTAAACATAATGTTTATGATGTACACCTGTAGGTTGATATAATTGGTTTACATAGCTTTACACATCATGATATATATAATATGTGAGCATGTATCACCATGGACCCTACTAGGGTCCATGGTATCACTAACTGGGTGGGAACTAACTTGACTTGTGTGTGTGTGTGTGTGTGTGTGTGTGTGTGTGTGTGTGTGTGTGTGTGTGTGTGTGTGTGTGTGTGTGTGTGTGTGTGTGTGTGTGTGTGTGTGTGTGTGTGTGTGTGTGGTGTGTGTGTGTGTGTGTGTGTGTGTGTGTGTGTGTGTGTGTGTGTGTGTGTGTGTGTGTGTGGTGTGTGTGTGTGTGTGTGTGTGTGTGTGTGTGTGTGTGTGTGTGTGTGTGTGTGTGAATTAAACACCCCTCTTCTATAGGAAAGGAGATTGTTATAAAGAGACAAACGTTTGCTGAAATACAATGCACATGCGCGGTTGTAGTGTGTGTGTGTGTGTGTGTGTGTGTGTGTGTGGTGTGTGTGTGATTGTGGGAGAATTAAAGGAACACATTAATGATATATATTCATCTCCCCTCCTCACCTGTATTATATTCACTTAAAAGCGTTAATTGCCAAACTATCTACGTATTGTAAATGTAATAAAGTCTCACTTAAAGATTGTGTCATTGATTTGCACGTCAAAAAAATCTATATGAATCAAATCAGCTGAAATCATATCCAATGTGAAGATTAATATAAATAAACACCTCTCATAGAGACTTGGGGTAAAATATTGAGTTTTGGGGAAAATCTGCACGGTTAAACTTCATCCTTTTTCAAATAACTCAGGAGCAATTTCAAAAAATCCGCGACGTCAAACGTGCACGTGCCGTTCCAAAATGGTCCGATCAGCCGTTAGCCAAAGTTCGCGCAGGGGATAGCCGTTAACCAATCAGAGGGCTGCGCTGGTCTTGCTACGATCACAGTAACCGCGATTCGCAGTTTGAGCAAAATTGAAACTCACGGAAAGAACAACATTCTGGTAGCATATTGTTATTAGTTTTTCTCATAAAACAACAAATTCATGACGTATGGATCTCAGACTTTCAACACACCATTTGTAAGTACTAAACTACCGTTTGGTATTGATAATGAAGGGAAGTAATGGACTTGCACATCCCTGACACAATCTTTAATATAGAAAAAAAACTGATTTATAGATTTAAATGTTTCACATTCGCAACCAATTATGCCTAATTTGGCTGTTATTGAAAAAAAAATCCACAAAATTCTTAGGCGTAACCCTTGACTAACGTGAAATGATCATACACAAAATATTATGACATCAGTATCCAAAGCAACCGGTGTACTGTGTAAACTAACATACATGATAAATGAAAAAAGATCTTACCATGTTAAATAATCCTCTAATTTTACCATATATTATTTGTTGCACCATTGTTTAGTGAAACTGCAAAAAAACAAAATTGATTTAATTTGTAATAATTGTAAATGCCCTATCTATTGTACTGACTAGCATTACATTGATTTGCATTACATAGATTTTCTTTTCTTTTCTTGTATTGTATTGTATATGATACACTAAAATCATAAATGTTTAGATATTGATAATCATAATTGTTTTCTGAAAACATGTATGGCGTCATGTTTTCAGTCACATGACAATATTGTTGGTGGTAGATTTAATGATTGTATGACTGTTTTCTTTAATGAGAAAATCGGACTAGCACTACGTAAAATCAGTGTCTCAAAAATTATGTAACATTATGACCCTGAACCCCCCCCCCCCGAAAAAAAAAAAAAAAAATGTATGTCACGTAGTTTCCACACATTCAATCCACCTAGATTGCAAGTGCAAAAAAAAAAATATATTTTAATGGTGTAATCATACCCTTTAGCAAGCATTGTTTGAAATCTTGTACTCTGAGTGGTTCATTTCTCCATCTATTACAATTCTAGTTTTTTTTTTCAAATGAGCATCTACAATGTATACCCTTATTCCATTAAGTAAGTGTAGTACTCTGACATTTTAAATGCGATATATGTATTGCTACGAAGTGATTTTCGTCACTGATTGCTTAGAATGGAACTAAATATTGATATGTGTGCATGATGATAAAATTATCACAAAAAATTACTGAAGTAAACATACACAATTACAAATACAAATGTTGTAGGCCTCATGAATCATAGAGGGTAAGATTAAAGATTAAAGTCTTGAGCGGCGTGTGGTGTAAGAAAAAAATTTAAACGTATCGCAACATAGCGACCAAAGATTGTTTTTATTCTAGCACTATTAGAGAATTTATACTCATTATTACATTATAAACCAACTTATTCAAGAAACAAAACTAAAAAAACAGACTGCTTTAATACTTGCTGAGTTGTCGCTCTTTAAAATGTTTAAGTTGCTTTTCGGTAGAAAACATTTAAGAGAGTAATAATGTAAAAAAACGAAACGAAATTATCCTTATCAATCGGAAAGGTTAAAGAAAATCAACCAATACTATTCATGATATACCTATGAATTTACATGTTTCCGGTTTTAAGGGAATCCCTTTCTTACTGTATGATTAAAATATCATGAAGTGAAAGCCCAAGTTTAGTTTTGGGATTTTTTTTGTTTATTTGAAAGTTTTATGCCCAAAAGTCATATCCCAGCAATAACAGATTCTGAATGTTTATAGTTTTTTTTTTTTTGAACTAGTTAATGAAAAATCTCGGGGGGGGGGTGAGGGGGGACCCTAGATTTTTCGACTATATTTTAGCATTAATAGCATCCAAAGGTTTAAATAGGTGGTTAAGTTATATGAATTGTACCTCATCCAGAAAGAAACAGACACTGCTTATTTCCAAATGAGCGTTAACTCATCTAACGCTTAACACCTCTATTTAACCCTTGGATCTATAATGTAAAATATGACGGTAGTCGAAAATCTGGGTGGTCCCCCCCCGCGCCGTCCCCCCCGAGATTTTTCAATTAATTAATTTAAAAAAAAACCTAAAGACATTCAGAATCTCTTATATGCTGGGATATGACTATGTGGGGCATAAAGCTTTCAAATAAAAAAAATCCCCAAAACTAAACTTGAGCTATCATTTCATTTTCTGCTTTATTTTTCTGAAAACAAATAAACTACTTATTGTTTAAACACAGTCTGGCATGTTGTTCTTCTTGTTGCTTTCAAAGATACAATATTATTAAACATTATTGGTCATTGGATCTGGTTGGTATGGGAGGGGAGAATTGTCCAAACGTGACAGTATGGGCAGCTCTATATTTTTCTCTCAAATCAATGGCTAGATTTTTCACTCACTCTTGGATCCCAGGCACACAAATTTGTATTTCTTTACCAGCAGGTATCAACAGTAAACTGTAAAAACAAACAAAAACAAACAAACAAACTAACAAAACAAAACACAAAAACAACCTTGAGTACCCCCCCCCCCCCATACACCCAACCCACTCACAGGAATATATCTGTTAAGCCGCGTTTACACTATGTTCCCGGCGGCCACGGCAACCACGTTTCAGGCCACCGTGGACAAAACGGGATGGACGTGAGACCACGCGGATAGACCCGCTCCGGACCACCTCTTAGTGCTGTTACGGCCTGTAACGTGCTGTCGAGTTTTATTGCGTTCCTCTCGTTTTCCTGCGGCCTACTAGGTTTTTCATCCTTACCATGACTACCGTAGCATTTCTTTTGGCGGTTACAAAATCTGGACCGGTGTCACCGGATCAGGTGTCCTACCGGATGGGACGACTGCTAGGACACCTGATCCGGATGGGTATCAGGACCACATGACTCTAACGGCACCCCATCCTGCTCCAAATACGGACCAGCTGCCGCACAGGCGGATCAAAGGTCCTATGCGATAAGTGTTCGCGCTATAGTCAGAAACAAAAT
>JZLH01S0616256.1:7061-19024 GCA_001188425.1 Eucidaris tribuloides
ATCTTGTTCACTGGTTTGCCTGGCGTCTAACTTAGCTGGTCTGTTTCTCTTGTGTTCCCTTTATGAGAAGAACTTTGTTAATTTTAAATTTTCAAGTTTTAAAGGAGTCTTTCTTGCTTCAGAAATTCATCTCAAATGATTTTGAATGAAGAACCATATAATAATTTAAAGCCAATTAGGGGAATGAAATAAACACTGAAATGTTACATTATTTGTTTATTTTCACTTTTATTTCTAAATATTTTCATTAGATTTATAAAAAAAATTGTGTGCATTCACATATGAGGGACACATTGGGGATACCTCGTGTAAATTTTTACTTGCCTCCATATGCATTACATGCTAGTATAGGGCCTACTGTTGCTGAATTCGTAACATGCATATTGAAATAACAAATCAAACATTTGATATGACACAATTGATACAATTGTGAATGATTACGTAAACATACATCACACACAGAGGCATATTTTTTTTCGGGCAAGCAAAACTTTTAATGACTAAACTATGACATACATTGTGTTTGTTTCTATTTATTTATTACACTGTACACATGCAAGAAGAAAAAAAAAAGATTCTCACAAAAACTTGCGCTAGAGACTTCCAGATCATCCTCATTCATGAATGTCTGGCCCACAAATTTTTAGGCCTGAGAACCTATTTTTCTACTATAAATATCATGCAAGAGCAAATGTACAAATTTTTATTTTCCTTGCTTTTTTGGGGGCCACCAAATTTCAATTTCGGCGGCCACCAAAAATTGAATTTTAGGATTTAGTGGCCCGACCGCGGCACAAGAAAAAAAAGTTAGTGTGGAGCCTGAATAAGATGTGAAAGGGTCACTTAGAATACGATCTTATCAGCTGACCACCCTGGCCCCTGCTTACAGTTGACGTAGAACTAACGTTAGAAAAAAAAAAAAAAGACCTTTTGAAAAAAATTGGGGGGAGGCGGTTGGCGTGGGTTGTACGACCTCGCCGAAACCCCCTGCAAAGTGCATGCCACTGTCTTGAGTTGACTGCTCTGCCGCTGCATATCTGCATTCCACATTTCTGCATCACAGAGCAACGAGCGGTTTCATTCAGCTGTCGGTCAGAGGGGAGTCCACAACATTAAGTTTTAGTGTAAACTGCCCTCCAATTTCAACAAACCTGCCATCATTTCGACCACACCAGGAATTTAACTATTTTTGATTCATCTATGAAAATGCTATGTATATCCATCACCACGTGTTGTCACCACGGCTGGAGGCACGGGCGGAGCTACCCTGCTCTCAAAATCTTGCAAGTGCTCATGCGTAAATTTGCCACCTGGGCATGCACAAAATTTTCTTACCCCCACGATAAAGCCCCTGACCCCCGGCCGTGAGGAGCATGCTTCCACTCCGCCTCGCTTGCTATGCCTATGCTTTGTAATCACTTTTACCTGTGTTTTAAATCACTCTCGGTGACAACCCTAATCATCACTCACGGAAGCGTAGAATTTACTCTGCGGACTGATGTCGAAATTCCTTGCTACAAAAAATACAAAGTCAGAAATTGCATTTCTGTATTGAAATTTGAAATAATTTTAACTTTAGATGAATAATTCCACTTGATTTCTTCAACAGTAGGGGGCTGCCGTCTATAGCGCAGATCGTGTTTGATAACCAGGATTTCCTCGTTTATAAGGATTCCTTCACACACAAAAATTATAAAGTTCAGTTCCCTTGGAATTGCCGACAATTGACTGCACTAGCACCAGTTAAACATATCATTAATTTATAATACATTGTAGGTTCAATGGAAGACTAGACGACGATGTCACGAAAAGAAGCAGGAGGTATACCATAGTAGATGACAGGAAATCTGCAGGGCGATGGTAGAGAAAAAGTCCCTCATAAGACAAGAGATGTCTTAGTATTAGGGCATAATATGTTTTTGTTTATTGAGGACATCTTGTTTAAGTTTAAATTCCTCTGGCATGTAAAGTTAATTGCATCGTGATCATTATCCAAAACTTCCACACAGATTGATGTAGCGTTGCTGGGCCCTACCCAAAGACGCGAGGCAAGGAACGAGCCTGCGCCGCCAAAAAGTATGCATGAGAGTGGAGGCACTACGAAGCCCTACCCAGACGACGGATGGGATGGGGCGACTACCCCAGCTACCCAAGATTCATGCCGTACAGGGACCCTCATTGGTGACTGGGACTTTAAGCGATATGACAGGAGAAACTGGGAGAAGTGGTAAGTGTGTTAATAACACAAAAGTTAGCTGTGGGACTAAGAGGGTTAATCCACGTTGACTGTAGTCTGGGACTGTCTCTGCCTTGCGATCAATTATGAGGCAGCCTTAAAGAGGCACTGACATAGATTTGGAGAAGTAAAAAATATCTCCAAGAACAATAGTTTAAAACTTAACCAATGTGTACACCAGCTGGAGTGTACCATGTATCTCCTGGCTGGAATGTTATTTATGTCTTGAATTTTGGTTAAATTATGAATGAAACAATTGTTCATTTACATTACCAGTACCTGAATTAATCTGCCGTGCCCTTGAGGTAGAACAAAGTACCCAGCAAATTTTGCCAGTCACAAGGCATACTGAGGTAGTTTCTTTTTAAAATGAGTCAACACTGTGACTATTAAAATTTTCACAGCAGAATCCTTGCATATTTACAAGATGCTGGAATAATTTTACCCCAGTGATGGAACTTACCTCCAAATATGCTGTTTACCTTCTTAAATATTAAAGGCTAAATGACATGATTGGGGTAGTCCTTCAACTTGGCCCTGAAACTACTGATAAATCAAGTAAACTTATGCAGGATTATCCTGTGAAAATTGCTAGTCATACGTTGATCATTCTAGAATAACTAATGTCTATTGTCCCTTGTGGTAGCCCATATCCCGCTGTGTTGGCTTCTTATGGGTCTTATTTTATTGTACCTGAGATAAAAATAACAATACAAGTTCTGTTCATGCTTGATTCTCCTTAAGTAAACAAATTACAGACAAATCCTCCCAGCTGGGAGAATCCACTCCAGCTAGCTGTAATAGTTGGTATACATTTCAACTCATTTGTTCTGGAGGCAGTTCAAGTGTCCCAATCGTCAGTCACATAACCTTTTAAACTTGTCTTCAAGTTTTGTTAGGTTATAGTCTAGTCATGCCTGTCATCTTTCCCACTTGGCCTATAAGATAGTTTTAGAGTGGTATAGAGTATACAGTCGGTTTCTGATAAATAATGTGCGTTGGCATCTTTGCCTAACTAATAACTTATGTCTATTGTCCTTGTGGTAGCCATACCCGCTGTGTCTCTTATGGTCTTATTTTTTATTGTACTGGATTAAAAATAAAAATACAGTCTGTTCATGCTATTTCTCCTTAAGTAAAACAAATTACAGACAAAATCCCCAGCTGGGAGATCCAGCTCCAGCTAGTGTATAGTTGGGTATACATTCAACTCATTTGGTTCTGGAGGCAATTTCAGTGTTCCATCGTGGATGTCACTAAGCCTTTTAAAGCTTCAAGTTATGTTAGTATTTAGTCTAGTCATGCCTGTCATCTGTCCACTGGCATATAGATAGTTTGATTGGTATAGAGTTACAGTGGTTTTCTGTATAATAATGTGGTTGGATTGCAAGAATTTTTTTTTTACCCATTTTCAGGAGTAGCCCAATAACCGTGGAGACAATTTGATTTCACTGTAACACGCATCTTCCCACCCCAACACGATTAACTTGGTCACTTAGTCTCCAATGGGTTAAGTATTAATTTCAAAAGAAGATAATGTTTGCAAAACTGTTCTGCTACCCATTTAACAAAACTTTACAAAAGTACATCACTAGATGTTACACTAATATGCAGAGCACACTGTATTGTCATTTTACAATGCATCAAAATTTCCGACGGGCGCCGAGAGCCTGCTAAAAATCACTGTCGGGCGTATTAATTTCAGAAATAGTCTACTCTTACTGTCCGACCGGCTGCCGTAAGAAATCTGATCACAATATAATGATATATCGGAGAAAACGGCGCGTTCATTCGGAGCTATTGATTTGCTCCGTATTACGCAAAAATTAAATACAGGAGTTATTTTGACCGCAGAAATGAATTTGGCTCATATTTAGTTCCGTGATTAAGCCAAAAAATAATTGTTAAGAAGTTATTTTTGCCCCGCCGGAAATGAATTGGCAGCCGGTAATATATTTCCGTATTATGCCCAGAAATGGAAAGTCACAATTTTGATTTTGACCACGGATATTAATTTCGCGATGATTTTAGCTTTCCGTTTTACGCCAAAAATAATCTGTAAAGCAGTTCTTTTTCAACCCGCCGGAAATGAATTGGGTAATATTTCGTTCCGTATATGCCCAGAAATAAAAGTCCGGCAATATGATTTTGATCCGCGGAAATGAATTTTGGCTAATATTTCGTTTCCGTATTAGCCAGAAATAAAAGTTCGGCAATAATGATTTTGATCCCTGCGGAAATGAAATTTGCGCTAATATTTCGTTCCGTATATAGCCAGAAATAAAAGTCTGCCAATTATGATTTTGATCGCGCGAATGAATTTGGCTAATCATTTCCGTTCCGTATGATAGCCAGAAATAAAGTCGGGCAATATTTTGATCCGCCGAAAATGAATTTGGCTAATGTTTCGTTCCGTATTATGCCAGCAAATAAAAGTCTGCGCAATATGATTTTGATCCCGGAAATGAATTTGGCTAATATTTCGTTCCGTATTATGCCAGAAATAAAGTCGGGCAATATGATTTCTGATCGCGGAAATGAAATTTTGGCTAATAATTTCGTTCCGTAATTTGCCGAAAATAAACGTCGGCAATATTCGATTTTGGTATCCGCGGAAATGAATTTGGCTACTATTTCGTTCGTATTTATGCCAGATATAAAGTCGGGGCAATATGATTTTGATCCGCAGGAAATGAATTTGCTCGCTAATATTTTCGCTTCGCGTATTCATTTAGAAATAAAAGTCGCAATAAATGATTCTTGATCCGCTCGCAAATGAATTTGGCTAATATTTCGTTCCGTATTATGCCAGATAAAAGTCCGGCAATATGCATTTTGATCGCGGAAATGAATTTGGCTAGATATTTCGTTTACCGTATTATGCCAGAAATAAAAGTCGGCCAATGATGATTTTGATCGCTTGGAAATGAATCTCTGGCTAACTATTTCGTTCCGTTATTATGCCAAAATAAAGCTCGGCAATATGATTTTGATCCGCGGAAATGAATTTGGCCTACATTATTTCGTTCCGTATTATGCCAGAAATAAAAAGTCGCTCGGCAATATGATTCTCACCGCGGAAATTACATTAGGGTAAATATTTAGTTCCGTAATTATGCCAGAAACAATCAACTCACTAACAATTTATTTTTGGCGTAATATGGTAATTAAAATTTTGCTGAAATTAATATCGCGGGTCAAAAATTCAATATTGCCGACTTCATTTCTTGCCATAATACGGAACGACAATATTAGCCAAATTTCATTTCCGCGGATCAAAAAATAAAACTCCTTACAATTATTTTTGGCGTAAATACGCAACTAAAAATTTGCCAAAATTAATATTCACGCAGTCAAAATCAAGCTGTCCGATTTATTTCTGGCATAATACGAACTAAATATTACCTACCAATTTCATTTCCGCGGGTTGAAAAAGAAAAGTCTTTACAATTATCTTTTGCGCGTAAAACGGAACTAAATATCGGCGAAATTAATATCCGTGCGTTCAAAATAAATTGCTGACTTTTATTTCCTCGTCGCATATATACAGCAACTAATCTTACAGCCGACTTATTAATGTCCAACAGCAAAAAAAAAAAAACCAAACAGCCAACAGCATGAACTTCAATTTCAAGTCTTCACAGTTTATTTACTCACTTTAACAACGCATTAAATAGTTCATAACAAATAATGACATATATCAATATTCAATATACCAATACAAAAGACAACAAAAGCATAATAAATAAAGGAACAGTAATATGTACAGATGTACAGAGGATAAATTTTCGTAAAAATGAGGTGGACATCAAACTTAAAGATTAAATTAAATCTAGTCCGTGAGCTTATCCGTGTTAAAGTGAGACAATAAAAGGAATGTAACGTAATTAAACAACATAAACAGCTGACATACAAAACAAACTAGAACAAAGAAACAGCAAGAATCATTACAACCCCCCCCCCCCCAGCCCTAGGGACGTCGAAGCATTACATCTGAGAATAAGTTTTGATATGTCCTGAAACAATATTTTCATAATAAATCAGTGACTACACAATACTTGCGACAGTTGTTGTAGCAGTCATAGGAGCGGGCAAATACGATTTGCTATATTGCCGGGGTGCAGTCAATATAGACATAATTATTAGATAAGTATATTGGTTTTTATATATTTTTGGGCTCATTTGTAAATTGATGTTTTCCGGGTCAATTGAATATAATTGTATGAATAATAAATTTGTTTACTTTCTATTCGTCCCGATTTGTAGGTATCTATGTTGGTTACGTATTATGTATAGTAATAAAATATTTTTTTTTGTTTTTTATGGTTGGTTTTTTTGGAGCCCTGCTACATGTATGGCAAACATTAGGCGTTCCTTTGACACTTTGGGTTTCATTTTTTGGTGAATATCTTGAAGAAAAAAATTGTGGCATTTGTTGAATTATAAAAGTCCATTATAAACAAATAGGCAGAAATATTCTTTTTCACCAGTTTTTGCAAACTATGAACTGGCTTTAATGTTGCCAGCCTTACCAAATTCATTATCAAAATATATAGTGAAAAACCAAGAATTAGACAAGAAAATGATAACCCAGATATCATGGAAACTGGATTTTTGTTTGAATGAAAAGGATGAGTCAGCTAGTAGTGCTTTCATAAGCAATCGTTAATCATAGGAAGTGTACACTGTATAATGTATAGTACTCTCAACCGTTACAGTGCACATGTGTATGGTTATGTTTCCGTAAAACATAATATATTTTAAGTAACTGCTACATTAGGCTCAAATCAATCTTATTACATACCCCAAGTTGAAGTATGAATCTGAATCTTTTCACTGCTTTTGCGTCTATCATGGTCAAGAACTCATACTTTTTGCATTTAGAAAATGAAAAAAAAAAAAAAACAGTTTTCTAATTTAATCTTTCAAGAACAATACAACGCTTCAGCCTCAGGACCTGTAGATAAGCAAGACATGCCCAAGCTCGGATGCTTGAAACAGCGATCTTATACATGGGTCTGTGTTTCATCAAACACTGATCCTTCAGATACATTTAATTACATTACCTCTACTTGCTGATTGCTTGGCAACGATTTTTATTATCAGAGCATGCAACCTGTCTATATGCGAGTTATTTAGTATGTTTTTTCATCATTCCAAAGTAAGAAAATATGATGTTAATTGCAAAACATGTTTTTCGTTAAATTATATGAATACCTACATTGTAGTATGTGTATTTGTGTAATACCCATTTTGTACCAAATATGTTTTTTGCCTTCAAAATATGAATTTTACTGATGCGTCGTACGTTTTTGGTTCAGCAGACAAGTTGGCAGCCCTGTATTTTATATTGTTTTAAACAATAAAACCCCCCAAACAAGGAGGGTTTTTTTGAAATTAGACAGGAGTTAGTTCAAATTTGTAATTAATTCCGTTGCTCATTCTTTCATCTTTTGTGATTTCCAGGTTCACATAGAGCAAGATCTTCTTGCAAGACAGAGACCGAATGCATACAAAAGACGCAAGACACCTTTGTAAGTATATTGGGACTGTGCTAATTTTCATTGGTGGATACAGTGCACATGTAATTCACATATTGATACTCAGTGAGGGAAGGAGGAGGATAGATTTTCTACATAGATTCAAGTAGTTTAGATTTTTTTAAACAAAATGCCGTAGTGGGAAATTACGTCTTCGTACAAAATTGACACTTGATGATAAAGTATTGTTTTGCAGCAGCCATTGTTTATGGTTCTGCACCTGGGGTGTCTTCAGGTTGTCCTTCTGTGCATTACCAATTTCTAATAACACAATAAGAATGACTGATTGGATTTCTCTGATTTTAATGACACTGAAGTCAGGTATATACTACAGTGCAACAATAAATTAATTACATTTTGGACTTGAAAGGTCAAAGGACACATGACCTGAACAATGTCCGATCAATTGTAAGACGTACCCCTCGACCCCCGGGAATGGTGCATCACTTGTCAAACGTGAGTCGGATTTTCATATACCATGACGCACCTGTGTGTCTCGACTATGACGGACCATTTTCTTACAATGACTGTGCCTAGGCCTATTTAAACGTATGCAAACTGACGTACCCTATTCACCATGCCGTGACGGACCAAATGCTTCCATGCGGCACCCTGCGTCATTATTTGTTGGTAAATGACCCACCCATGACGCACCATTCCCGGGGGTCGAGTGGTGCGTCTTACAATTGATAGATGTATTACCTTGATAACTTATGGTAGGCTGATCTGATTTTGCGTGACTTTGGTCAAGTACATTATGTTTTATGCTGCACCAATGAACTGATTAGATTTTGAAGTTGAAAAGACAAAGGTCACATGACCTTGTATACATTTCATTCTAGCTTGAGTGTTACCATGGTAACTTGAAGATTTTTTATTAGATTGGTTGGATACATGTACTTGAATGAGGCATTTCAATTTAGTTGGACTGGGAGTTTGGAGGCATACCCATTGACTGCGTGCAATCAAATTGCTCTAGTTTAAATGCCTTTATAGCTATTCCAGAAATACCAATATGTAAGAGCGCTTGTGTAGTAAAGCTATTGGAATTCGGTTTTATATACGGCCATGTGTTTTGAACTGGTAGTCTCATAGGGTGGAGCCGTGACACTTGCGCGAGTTTTTAGATGTTCTTGTTCAATTTTTGGTAACATCTTGATACCCAATATAGACAAAATACATATCAAATTAAGGCTCTTGATGAGATCTTTAATATGATACCTTACGTTTGCACAAAGCATATGAACTTCTGAACTTATGACCACTTAAGTGAAAAAATGACAGGGTGGAGCTGAGGATCGCACGCGGAGGATCGCACGCGGTAAATTTCAAATAAGAATAACAAATCTACCAATAACTTGTGGTCACTGTCCCAAATCAAGTAATATAAGCCTTATTTGAAGTTTATTAGATCTTTAGCATTGATTATCATGAAAATAACTGTGTAAAATTTAGTACTTGGAGGCTTGAAGCCCAAAATGTTGGACTTTAAAATGGGAAATAGACTGTGGTCTGAACAGTGAAATAGGACGCAATGAAATTTATGGTGTTGTATTCTGTTTTGTTGATGTGCACTGCTTGGGATATGATAATACCCACTTTTTTTATTTAAAGAGATGTTTTTAACTTATCACTTATGACATGACAATTCAGTTATTTAAAAATGTAAAGGTGCAGTTGATTTTTAAAAGAAACAATCATATCATTACCTTCAGGAATTTGAACAAATTCATACATTTGTATATATGCCAACAAGATGTTCGCGCAACATAAAATCTATAGCAGGTAGTATAGTAAATATACATTTTTGGAAAGCTCTAGCTCTGTAGAGTTCAAATATGATGTCTTTTTTGATATGGGGTATAAGGTGGAAACAAAAATTTCACATGAAGTTGAGAATTTTATGAATGAAAAAATTCACTTTCTGTTGGTTGTTTCCCTTTAATCATTAACCCTACAATAAAAACAATGAAATTTTTGGATTCCTTGTGAAATTTCCTTTCAGAATATGTATACTTTTTCTATGGTAGCATGCATGAATATTGAAATAATTAATTTCAAACGACAATTGGTGCATTTCCCAGAATTGAAAAAGTGACATTTTGATGTCACGTGAAAATCTACCAGTTCAAAACACATGGCCATAATTCACTGTGTTGCTTACAGAAGGCCCATGAGTTAGGTTTAGTCAAAGTCCATGGCATTCATGTTCTTCTGATAGCCATCCAAATGGTCAACCCCATTGGGTCCTAGATTTCAAATTGTTGTGTGCCGGGATTTAATATTTATTTCTTCCTCTCATATGGTTGATGGCCCTTTTAGTGCAAGACCGATTTACAAATGGGTCCACAAAATAAAATACAATACATATAATGAAGAACACATACGAAATACAAAACATTAATAATATGTAAATTACAAAATACAGATATTGCAAAATCACATATCACTTGTTTAGTTGAGTAACTAACATTTTGTGTTTTTATTTCCTTTTGCAGGTGGAAACAGGGACTGATTCTAGGTGGGATTCTAGGAACGCTTACAGCACTTGGTATTTTGGGTCAAAAATTCAAATATTTCTTACCTGTGGTAAGTGTATTAATCTACACTGATTTTATCAACATCGCACCAATAGGATAGTCATGCATTTTATGAATTACATGTGCAGTGTAGTATTCTTTGCTAGCTGTATAAGATTGCCCATACATGTACGTACATACACTGTACACCAAGAAAAAAATATCCTAGAATTCTCGCATTGCGCAATTCATGCGTTCTCATTTGGTTCAAATGTGTCAGTCAATTTAGTGCATTGCTTTCTGGGATATGGTTGTCATTAAAGATTGGTTGTGCATGAATTGTAAAACAGAAAAATTGCAAAAGCCATTTAAATTATTTTGACAGTAACATATAATCAATGTACTTTAGAATTACGTCTGGTATTCTGTGCCAGCTACAATAGAGTGGTCATAAATGCACTATTCAACAAGAAAAATAAATTCCTCCACCCCTCCCCCCTCCACTGATACTGCATGAGGTTCCCGGAAAATTCATTGATCTTCTCTCATCTTGACAAACAAATATCATTATATATCTGAGTAATGAAATATTTTTACTCAATTAGATGTCTGTATGTTATAAATATCTGTCTGATTATTGATTAATGGCATATTTTTAGCTGTTGTAAAGCATGTAAGTTATAAACATGTCCCTGAAGACCCTGAGTGTTGTTTTTTCAAATTTCCGTGATTGAATGGTACAAATTTTGCCCATTCCGAACTCTTGAAGATGGTCCCTCACTACATAAAACTTTCACACCCTTTACTCATTTCCTTTTCGTGTTCGCAGGCACCGAAGCAGTATCCATTCAACAACCTGTACATAGAGAAAGGTGGAGACCCCGACAGCATCCCAGACACACCCATCCACTACGATTTCCCTCGGTCAAGTTAATGGCAGTGGATGGATACTTTGTCAGCTGTTCGGCAGAAGGGCCCTAGCAAATGTTCCCGGCACAAGGGCCTTAAAATTTTATTGTCTCTAACTTGAAACTCATTGGCTCTTATCACATGATATCTAAGTAGTTTGATATTTTAAGATTCTTCCTGCTAGTCTGTTAAAGCACAAGTATCAAATAAGGCAACATATCTCAAATTAGAGAAAATTTGCCATTAAGGCCCTTTTGCCAGGAGCATATGCTAGGGCCCTTCTGCCGGACAACCATTACCAATGTCTTCTAGGTGGAAAACGTAACCCAAGCCTAGTTCAATTATGCATTAATCCTTTCTGTACCAACCACCGGTGTTGTGTCCGAACCCATAGGTTTTTAGACCAGGGCCACCCCACAACCCAACCTTTCCATAGGGTTTGTACAGGTGACTCCGACCGAGACCGGGACCGAGGCCACCTGAAATTGGCCTCGAGGCCGACCTCGGATACAACACTGCCAACTACTGAAGAAACCCTTTCGATACAAACGCAGTTTCGAGTATGTGGGACTGAGAGGGTTAGATATGATTGTGTGATGGAAATCTGGGAAGCTATGGGTTGGGAAGCTATGGGTTAGGAAAATGTTGACCAGTTTTAAAGAAAAACAGTTAATTTTGAAGAGTGCATACATCCCTGGACTCTATGAATCTTCCATATGCTGTAGGGAGGTTTAACGTTGGGGTGACAGTATACAAATA
>JZLH01S0616269.1:0-21822 GCA_001188425.1 Eucidaris tribuloides
TTAACGATCGCATGTGTAGCATTCTTGGGTCACGCTGTATATCAACCAAGGGGAGTCATATAAGCCGATTATCGAATGAGGTCTGATAGATCGAAGATCGAAAACAATCCGACAGACCGATTATTAACAAGTGTCCAGTCGACAGTCGGTCTCTTGACCCTCGGGCTGTTGGACCCTTTTCAATAATCGATCTATTGGACCCTCGGTCAATGGATAATCGGTTTATCGATCTTCTAACCAGAATAATTCTACCAAACCATAACAAAAGCTAGTCGTATACAGACATATTGTAAACTGAGAATGCTGCATTATCTTAATTTAGTATGTTAGACAAGTATACATTTTGTGTAGGAATATAATACAAACAAGAAAAAACAAAGATGATTTATGAAATACATCTTAACACGATGAATTAATAATGTATAATATAAGTGCTTAAAACATGACAAAGAAGCAGTCTTCGACAAGCGATACTCTTCAACATGGATCTCGATACACATACACTTTTGGTGTTTCCCCCCGTATAAACCCCCCCCCCCCCGCTATAGATTGTTGCGGGGAGTACAGAAAACACATAAATTGCTGTAAATGCAAACTCTTAATTAATTAATCTTGATCGCCGCACATTCCGGACGCCATTTTGCGTGACTTTGCAACCTCTGGTACGATTGAAACGATGGCACGCTAAAGTTGTAATGTATTATTCAAACAAACGTCATTATTCACTTACACATTTTATACATATCATTAGTGCATCTATTTACAAGTAATGCTTATCAAATGAAAGCCTTTCTGCTAGATACCAATTTTTCTGTTATTTATGAATAATCAAATGTATTGTAACAAAAAGTAATAGTTTTTGTACATAATGTCTCTATACCACAAATCGCTTTCCATACAAGGTAGGTAGGGACGAACTCACTGAACGCGTACATTCGAAAGCCCGCCCCCCCCCCCCCCCCTCCTCCTTCGGTGACATTTGGTAGCGTTATGAACAAACCCACCCAACGTTCTCAACGCACCAACGATGATGGAATACATCTTAACACGATGAAATAACTGCTTAAAACATGACAAAGAAGCATCCTGCTCTGAATTCACCTGAAGTTAACCCCAACAAATAGAAAATGTAGAATATACAACAAAATATCACATTAAGGTACAAGGAAGACCGATTTCAAAGCAAAGAATCGCATTTGCACAGCAAAATATCATTCATGCCCTCAGGCTATTGATGAAGGACGTTCCTCTCAAATCTGCAGATATTTAGTAATAGCGTAACATTAGAAGAAAAATTGCGCGCAAATACTGTTTATTGTATTTTTTTATGTGTGTATTATAGGCCTACTAGATTATTTGTTTCTTTTTTTTTATCTCTGTGAGACAACTATTCAATTCAAAGTTACATTCTACTAAACTTGGTTTTCTAGCTCGTGAACTTCTAAACCAAACAGTTGTCGAGTATACAATATTTTGTATTGTTCCACTGTTGGATGGATATACCATTGAGTTATGATTACATGATGCATAACGGTGCTTAAAGGGAATGGTATTTTCGCACGCATACCAATGTATTTACACAATGCTAACGTACCAAAGTCGCAAATATGAACCTCCTTAAACATAAAATGTCCATGGGACTGTAATTTCCATTGCACATGGGGTGATTTCTAGTTTGGAGTTGCAATTTTGTGTTAGTGTTGCAACAACATTAACACCATCTATAAAACCGTACTTGAAGTCAGGCCTTGTGTCGGGGTTGACCTCAAAAGTTATGACGTACTGCCGGAAGTTGGTGTTGAAGTTGGTGTTGATTTCGTCTGCTGAACCGAGTATCGTGGTTGGTGTTTGTGATTTACGTTTAATTTTCCCATTCATCAACACTAAACCCTAGGGTTTAGGCAATTTGTGACTTCAAGTTCGGTGTTGGTGTTGGTCTTGGTCTTGTGAGTGGCAGAGCTGACATGCTCGTGTGTGTTGGCTATGGAGAAAGCTTTGCTGTGCGACGCAAACCGCTGAGAGAGCCGTTTCCCCTTAAAAACTTACATAATTCGCCAAATTAATATTAAACTTCCATATATGAATAGAGAAAAGTAACTTGCCTTTCAGATTCATACAAGTTCTTTGGCTGGTAGTATTGATTTGGTGTCATTTTTGTAACATTAGTCCAAAAATTTCGGCCATCGGCGTAACTTTCTGCCAACGCCATAAACCGAGCTCTGTGTCGGAGCTCGGTTCAGCAGACGATTTTGTTTCCTCGACACTAACACCAACACCAACACCGACCTTGAAATCACCCCATGGATGAATTTTAGGCATGCAAACGAGAACTTTGAAATCACGATAGTTCATGCAAAATAACAACGCGATTCATGATTACCGTTTTGTGTCAGTTCGGCGACATCACTTTCATCAATGTAAAAACAGAACATTGTGTGTACTTACTTATGTTTGCAGGTAAATATGATAGTGTGTTTCTTTGCAGGGAGGTTTACTCTTCTTTGCATCTCATACAAAGTCCAAATTATCACATCAAATATTCTTAAACATATTTGATTTGAAGGACATGATTTCATCTACCAATAATCGAACAAAACATATGACATCCGCGGTTTGTCATAACAAAAAAATAAAAAATTTTAATGTTGTTCTGTTGATAATTTGAAATAAAAAAATAGCAATACACCGTTATTTGTTTATTTGGGGTGCGCCATCTTTTTTTTAAGTATAAATGAAGAGTTTGATAGTAAAACGGGAAAACTATATTTTCACCAAAATTAATCTACAACATTACCACTTACTTTTTCTCGCGATAGTATGAAATTTTCACAAGTTTGTACCAAATATTTTGTGTTTTATTTTCATTTGGCCAAAGGCCCCTTGTAAAAACTTGGGCAAAGGAATGCATGTTTCTCCAAATGTGGAGTTCACCCGTTTTGCGATAAAACTGTTAAAATATAAGTTACTTTGGCAATTGAAAACTGATTTGGGAAGACCTTGCCTGCAGCCTATTTCGCTCCACTGCAGGAGGAAGGCCTCTTCACCAATTCTCCATTTTGCCCTATCCTGTGCAGTCCTCTGCCACGCAATGCCACAGTGTGCTGTTAAGTCGTCCCTCCATCTCCTATTCTGTCTCCCCCTTCTTCGTGTGAAGTTTCTTGGAGTCCAGTTTGTTACTATTTTTGTCCATCTATTGTCACATCTCCTGGTTAGGTGTCCTGCCCACCTCCATTTCTTTGATTTTATTGTTTTAATAATGTCTTGTACTCCTGTTTTCAATCTGAGATCGCCATTTGTCATTCTGTCTTTCTTTGTGATGCCCAGCATTATTCTTTCCATTGCCCTCTCACATACCCTCAGTCTTTGCTCCAGAAGCTTGGTTGTAGTCCATGTTTCAGCCCCATAAGAGAGGACAAGTATGATGCATTGGTTGAATACCTGTCTTTTGTGAAAGATGTAGCCTAGTGAACCAAACTTCACCCAACTAAGCTGGATTCGTCTTTTGATCTCCTCTGATGTTTCTGTGTTAAGCGTAATTTTCTTCCCTAGATAGATGTAATGATCCACAGTTTCTACGTCTTTTCCTAGAAATGTAATTTTGAAATTCTTGTTATTGTTTGACATGACTTTTCTTTTCTTCACATTCATGTTCAGTCCCACTTTCTTGCTTTCCGTTGCTAAATCATGGATCATTTCCTGTAATTCCTCTGGGTTGTAACTAAGAATGAGAATGTCGTCGGCAAATCGAAGATGGGTTAGGTGTTCGCCGTCCACTAAGATTCCTTTGTCAGACCAGTCGACTTTCCTGAACACCTCTTCCAGTGTTGCTGTAAATAGTTTAGGTGATATTGGATCGCCTTGCCTGACACCCCTCAGGATTTGAAATTGGTCGGTAATTATGTCGTCAAGATGAATTCGTGCTGTTGGTTCTTTATAGATGGCCTTGATGATATTAATGTATTTCATGTCGACGTTCTGTTTCTTTAAGGCTGTTAGAAGTGACATGTGACCCAAAGTATCAAAGGCTTTTTCATAGTCTATAAAACCTAGATAGAGACTAAACCGACATTCCTTTGACTTCTCTATCACTTGGCTTAGTACTTGTAGATGGTCGGACGTGCGGAAACCAGGTCTGAAGATACCAGTAAATAGTAATACATTTTAAGGGTGTGCAATGTATGATACTAATTTATTCTATTAAATACAAGCCTAATCGTGTATAGTATAGTTACACGAGGTGTGCTGGAGTAATAACTCTTATTTTACGTATACTAATACATCTTAACTATATTGTCACGAATATTAGAGCTGTATGGACATTAAATATATTCTGTGGTGCATATTTACGACTACGGCACCTAAAAGAGATTATCACTTTTAACAAGAGCTTACGTAGCTAATCACGAGTAAGCGTAATGTTTATTCTCATAGGAATGACGTTTTGCAATTCCAAAAGTATGTACGCTTTACTTACGCACTACTACCACCACCACCACAACAACAGCAACTACAAAACAACAACAACTACTACTACTACTACTTCTACTACTTCTTCTACTACTGCTACTACTACTACTACTACTATTACTACTACTACCACTACTATTATTATTATTATTATTATCATCATCATCATCATCATCATCATCATCATCATCATCATCATCATCATCATCATCATCATTATTATTATTATTATTATTATTATTATTATTATTATTACTACTACTACTACTACTAAAGGAGTAGGCCTACTAACAATAGTTATCATTAAGTTAACATCATAATTTTAATCATCGTCATCATTACAATTATCATCATCGTTATCATCATATCCCTTATCCTTATTTTCATTGTGGTAATTATCATCATATGATAAATGTTGCCTAATTCCGTGTCATCTTTTTTGTGTGTTAAAAATAAACCCATACCCGAAGTAGTTACCTTTATGTTATGACTACGAGCCTTGATATTTAACACCCATACAGCAACAAAATGTTAATTTAAACATCTCAATTTCCAGTATAGCCATGGCCTGGAAGGGGCGGAGGGGGTGCTGGGGTGCATGAAAGCACCCTCAGAATTTGCATGGGGTGTGCACAGTAAGAGTCTACGTGCTATTCTTCTTCAAATTTGGCCGCCAGCTAACTTTTTCAGCTGTTGATTTGCCTGCGAATTGGCCGTGGAAAAAATTTTGCGCCGGAAAATTTGCGCCGACACCCCCCCCCCATCTGAGCGACTTTTCAACTGTTGATTTGCCGCGTCGAATTTGGCGTGAAAAAAATGGCAGCGAAAAATTTTCGCGGGGACACCACCCCCCCCCCTCACTTGCAGCGACTTTTTCAGCTGTTGATTTTGGCGCGAATTTGGCCGTGAAAAAAAATTCGGCGCTCGAGAAATTTTGCCCCGAAAAACTATTGAGTTTTGTCCAACCATCAGATTGCACGTGCACTGCAGGAGCATGAACATGGCGTGACCAATGCATGCCCGCGACGGTGTTAGCCGCACCCGTGGAAATGTATGCACTGTTTGGAATTGATAAGCTCTCCCCCTATTAGCTGTCTTCTGCAAGTTTTCTCTTAGCGTGAAAACATTACATAAGCATAAAATTAACTAATTTATACAGCCTTGATGAATGTGAGTATCACACAGTACCCCTTATTTAGGCTGTTTTTGTCACCATGTACCGTAATTCTCACAATACTCACAATGTCATTTTTATTCTTAACTTATGCCTGTTAGTTGCTGGCACCTTCTCCCTTTAATGCATGAAAATGGTAGTACCTGGAAGTAATTAATGATCGGAAATATACAAAAAACATGACACATTGATCAAGGGAATATATACTTCAACACTTCCTATTAGTCCAAGAGATAGCCAGAATTAATTCGACAAAAATGACCAGGTGTCTTGTTATGATAATTGGGTAGAACATCCCTTGACACATTTGAAAAGTCATTTCTTGAGTGTCGTGAGTGGTGTAACGTGACGTCAGAGGTCGATGACCTCTAATTTGACAAATTGAAAATATCTATCAAACGATACCCATTGTGATGAGATTTGATAATGTTAAAGTCCTCATTTGGGGCTAAAAACTCAACATTTTTACATTTTTTCGGATTTTTTGTACAAATTGGTTTAAAATAAAACTAAGAAGTTAATAAAACGGATGTGGTTTTCAATACACATACCTGATATAATTTTTATATTGTATACAATTACATCCATTTTGTTCTTGAATTTCTTCATTAGAAGTATTTATTTAACATAAAAATCTATTATCAGAGTAAAATCAAAAGTTTATGAGAAACCATATTGCATTTTGTTAAGACCACATAAAAGCCTCTTCTCGAAGTAGCCTTCCTCCGTATTTACAAACTTTATGATTCATATTTTAAAATACATGCATTTTAAAGTTCTTGAAGTAATGTATGATAGGACATATTGATAAAGGGTAAACAAATATAACTTAACCCTTCCTACAGTATAGCATAACTTGCTCTCATTATTTTTCTGGTTTATCTACATAATAGCCCCATAGTGCGCGTTACAAAGTATAAATAATGGTGAATGAAATATAAACATCTATCGGCACCCTTGGCATTTAAAAATATCATCAAACCTACTATTCTATTTGGTTTTGGTCAAACAAATATCAAGAATTGCGATTTCTACAATGTTACTTATAATCGTATAAAACTTCAGTTACCTAGTACAAGATTTAAAACCTATAAAGTAATCAAGTTAAATGGTAAACTTGCTGCAAGAAATAATGACGCGTGAAGTATTATAAAGGACAAACGAGGATTCGAAATGCTTCCAATGTTCGCATTTAACATTGCCAGAGTTTGATACAAACACACACAACCTTCATGCGCGGTGAGCCATGCATGTCTTAGTTAGAACGTGTTGTCATAAAACTATATCTGGAAGCAAAATACAGCATTAATTTGCATTGAAGTATGAGCACTCTTTAAAAGTTTGATAAAAATATAATACACATACGAATATTTACATTCACTGTTACGATCACTGATGAGAACATTTTACGAAAAAATGTTTCCTCTTTGCCAATTATTAATGAGAATCAATGTAGCAGGTATAATACTAGTTTTATATGACATTATTACTATCATGGTATATTTTTATTCAAAAGTTACACACTCTTCTTCCCTTTTCTACAAGTAAAAACATAAATCAATTTATAGATGTACCATGTACATTCAAAATGTTAACAGTTTCTGAATGTTTCAGCTTATTTGGATTTCCAGACAGTTTTCCCCACAAGGTGTCATTTTTCTCCGATCAGAGTGCAAATCATGATTCCTTTATCTGTATATGTGTTGATATCTTAAACTTAGCTTACCATCCCAGTTCACAGCCGCATATGCTTTTCAGTCAGTATTACTTTATTAATTTAAGATAATATTGTAAGACTTGAAACAAGACTAAAACAGCAATGTATATTGCATTTTGGAGGAAGCATAGCCCTCAGTCACGTACTTTTAAAATGCGGAATTACCGTTGCTTGTGAGAGTGTTTATATCATTAGTATACTGCGCAGTACTTTGTATGACCAAAATCGTTCATGCACAATGTGAAATGGTTTACATCACATCCATGGCATGTAGATCGTCGACGTCGTATATCTTGCTGCAAACGTAAAATGTTTGACCGACAGTTATAATATGTTCACCCGATCAAGATTCATAAAAATCAGTCTACATGTACGTTTCAAATCATTTAATATTCCTGCTCAGAATCACACCATTGGGTGACATCATATCCACCTTGTACTCGTCATCCTCTTCATCAGTGTACAAAACATACGGCACGCCATCGGACTCTTATACGTGTACGCGGCCGGTGTGAAGTTATCTATTTCACAACCAGGGCATGTAGATCGTCGACGCCGTATATCTTGGTGTAAACGAAGATTTTTTCACCGTTGCTTGTAATCAATTTTCCAAATGGTGAGAAAACACAAGACAAATACTGATAAATAGAAAATTCTACGATCTGCCTGTACCGCATCTCACCATCCGTGGACACCACCTCCACCTTGATCCTGTCATCCTCTCCATCCCAGTACATAACATACAGCATGTCATCGGTGCGATCGACGGCAAATGATACCCACTTCCAGTGATCATGACGGATGACTTTCTTCTGAGTACCAGTCCCATTGACCACAGTGAGTTCATTGTAACCTGTCTCCACAACGATGTCTCCTGATGACAAGCCACGTGTCTCCCAGATTCGTTTGCCATCGGTAGTTATGGTTCTCAGGATTTCCGCGTTGACAGGATTGATGACGTGAATCTTATTGGACAGATGTATTGATGCGAGAAGCATTTCATCTTTGTTAACGTCAACCCATATGAACCATGTCTGATCAGTTGGTATTTGTATGTCCTTCAGATTTTCCCATTCTCTACTGCACAAAGTGATACAGTTTCTTTTCCTGTTATAACACACAATAGTGTTATCGTCTATGAATGTCTGTGGCACCAAATCCACGGGAACTTTCCGAACAGTCTTATCATCGAGGTGTAACGCATAACACGAAGTGGTCGCGGAATCCTGTACTGACACTTCTCTGTCACTGACTAATCCCTGCAAGAATGGAAATTTGAATTCTCGTGGTGTTTCGATTGTATTAGTTAATACCAATGTTCCATCCACCCCTTCTATTCGACCAAGATTCTGCCCACCCTCTCTTACAAACTGAATATTCTTGGTAGAGCGGACGACGTGTTCAGGAGCATTTGCATTTACGCGTGTTTGAAGCGATTCATTAACCAACGTCGTCACCTTGTGTACGTCTTGCATCAGTTCTTTGTCGTTGATAAGTAATTCTTCAATCCGTTCACGTGACTTCAGTAAGCCTGTAGTAACTTTCTGTGATTTTAATTTCATCTCTTCGACCAATTTATAAATCTTAGCATCTAGCTCTTGGAGTTCGTTCAGAAGCTCACGTTTTCTATCTCTGATTTGCATTAATTGTTTTTCCACATCGCCATTGTTTTGTCTCAGCTTATCCTCCCTCTGATGGTTTATTCGCTTTATTTCCTCATTTGCTTCTTGGTTTATTTTCAGCTTGTTTTCCCTCCGATTTTCCTCCACTTTCCTCTCTTCATCATCAGAGACAGAGGTGATTGCTTGTCGAATTGATTTGAAATGCTCCTCCGTCGTAGCTTTGCATTTGTTGACTAGAGCATCATATTGGTCGACTTCTTCCTGCCTTCTCTCTGCATTACGTAACAAATCAAAAATATCACCCTTCTTTTCCTTCACAGCGTCTGCCAAGTCTTTCACTTTACATGGTTTTTGGTGATCGGTAATAGCACAGATGTGACAGACACAAACGTCATGTGTTTCACAATATATTTTATTGTGCTCGTCCTCGTGTTTTTCACAGAACCATTTCTCATCACACCCTGCTTTTCTGATAAGATATCCTTTCGATGTTGCACATGCGTCACAAAGCCACTGTTTTTCTTCGACGTTATAAGCTACTGTATCTTTGGTTTTGGACTTACAACCACGTCCTTGACAGCCGTTGGCTTCCGTCCCAAATCCTGACGCCATGATGATGTTAATGTTGCTCCATTTAATCTGCGTGAGGAAAATATTCAAATTCCAACACGTAAGAAATGGTATCGAGTATTGCGTTTATGATTAAGGCAATAACTACTTGAATCAAATGGATTTGTCCTTTTAGCGACAAAGTAAACTAAACGATTAAAAAAATAGAATTCTGTTATAAGTACATAAGTGTAAATACTCTAAATCACGTTCAAAGTTTTAATAACTGTTCGATAACTTGCATGTAAATAAATATGACAGTCCATTTGTTTCGGTAATTCCTCGGACTTTAATCCGATGGAGGAGAAAGCAGCGGGTAAAATAGACGAAGACCGAAAACGAAGAAATATAGAAATAAAAGAAGTACAAAAATGTGTATTAATAATTATAACTAAACTGAAATACAATACATTTCTTCTTCTTACTTCTACAACTACCACCACTTCTACTACTTCTACTTCTACTATTACTGTTATTTTTAGTTTTATGATGATGATGGTGATGATTATCATTGTTATTACTATTACTCTTATTTGTATGTATCTTAAGTAAAACTTTTATTACTACCATTATAATAATGGTTATAATTAGTATTCCTCTTCTTCTTCTTCTTCTTCTTTTCTTCTTCTTCTCCTTCTTCTTCTTCTTCTTCTTCTTCTTCTTCTTCTTCTTCTTATTATTATTATTATTATTATTATCATCATTATTTTCATTATTACTGTGGTCATTTTTTTTTATTTTCCTATCATCAAATCAGAAGTTCATTTGTCCTATTTTGGGGTCAAAGTTACATCAATGTGAAAATTAACATAATGACACTTACTAAGTTAAAAAAAAAAAAATCCTTAACCATCGTACATAGCGACTAGAGCTCGACGAAGATTTCTGAATTCGTTTTTATTTCGTTCTTTGTAACATGATCGCACAAACCACATTACAGGTTCCTCAGTAGTAATATCATATACGTTTGCTTTTTTCCCTCATATAATAGTTATACTAACACAACAAACAAGTTTCACTTACTTTTCGTTCCCCGAGAAACTTCTAATTGCTACAGTATGGCGTGTTTCCCATTAACTGCTCACTTCTCAATCCAAGTATATAATTGCTCTTGAATGGCCTGTAATGTATAATGATAAATAAATACACATACATGTATGCTTTTAAGTCAGTTTGTGTGTGGTAACGCGCGCGCACACATACCTACCCAAACCTACCGAGTACCGACCACACACACACACACACACAACACACACACACACAGTGGTGTATCTAAAGGGGGGTGAGGGGGCACGTGCTCCGGGCGCCACTTTAAGGGGGTCGCAAAAAATGCCAAAAAAAAGAGAAAGAGAGAGATGAAAAAGGAAGGAAAATTATGAACCTTATAGGCATTATGCGCCCCTCCCTCCCTCCCACTCCACAGGGTAAAGTACGATAGTAGATCGGTCGCTCCGCTCCCTCGCATAATTTTGCAAAGACAATCTATTCCGCTTCTTTCCTTTGCATTTATAGTTACGTCAATAAGTTTGGGCGGAGGGGAGGGGGGCAAATCAAGCTTTTCGCTGAGGATATTGACCCAGGGACATCGGTCATTTTTTTCGGATGGTTGGGGGGGGGGGCAAAGTAAAAAAAAAATGTCTAAAAATTTCGGCGTCCTCTGCGCGCCAAGTCGCGATATTGATTGTGCTTGTTTAATAGTATTTTTTATGCTAAATTTAACGGTGTTGTGGTGCTTACCAATGCTTTTAAAACATGATGGTATTTTTCTCTATGCACATCACATTTTCACTTGCCAGCCTATGGGGTGGGGGATTTAAACAACCTAACCCCGTAAATCCGCCACTGCGAGCGCGAATTTCATTGTTGCCCCGGGCGCCATGAATCCCTAGATACGCAACTGCACACACAACACACACACACACACACACACAACACACACACACACACACACACCCACACACACACCACACACACACAACACACAACAGCACACACAGCACACCCCATCAACACACAACACACACATACACACACCACCACACACACACACACACACACACACACACACACAAAACATACACTCACACAATCCTCGAGTATTATGAGGGTTTTGCACTTGACATATTTTTTTCTTCTTCTACATCTCTGCTCTTTTCTTTCTCCTCTTCTCCTTCTCCTCCTCCTCCTTCTTTTTCTCTTACAATGATCTTCTTTTTTCTCTTCTCTTCTTTTCTCTTCTTTCTTTTTTTCTTCCTTTCTTTACGATTTTCGATCCACTCTATATTTAATTGGATAATGACAAACTTCCACCTAAAGAAATCGACCATTTTAAAACAATAGAGACTTATAAGCACTAAAACGCTGTATGCGACGTTTGGGCTGAGTCTTTACCAAAGACAGTGACAGAGATAACAAAATAATGTAATTAACTTTGTAATAAATGGCAGAAACATGTATAATCCGACTCGCCTGTAAACCTGTCTACTTTATACCCTTTTATTGTATCAGTCAATTCCCACTTGAATGAAATAATTAACAAGTAACATTGAATTACTTAAATCAGTGCACCATAATAATTTTTATTTTTTTTTTGAAATTAGGAAAATACCCCGTTGGCTTTAGGACTGAACTGCGGAGCTAATCTCACAGTGCAATGATGTAATTAACCACATCCAGTTATTTTAGGGCTCTGGGAATACAACAAGCATGTGTTTTTGAGTATTTGAGTTTTGGGGTAAGAGAGAAAATGTTTTTACATGCCATTATCTTTTTTCTTTGTCTTTGTAGTTTTTGATATTATGTTTTAGATTTAACTATAGACTTTTAGAAAGATAAACAGACAGTTATAACAGACATTCTTACATTCAATGGAATAGCCAATTGGGAGAAACAAAACTTTTTTTAAGAAACATTGTCATATAATATAGTTTTCATCCATATCCATCTACCAAACTGGTATAGCAGGTATACTTTAATGGGGGAAATAGACAGAGATGGAATCAGGATTACGGGGGGGGGGTGGTGGGGAATCCGTCGGGAAAATTTTGCCCGCAATTTTGGTGTCACTGCCAAATTCCCGGCAATTTTTTTTAGGGGGTGGGGTGGGGCAATTGTTCTTAATCCTAAGTAGGCCAGGCTATTTTGGGAAATATGGCCGGTGGGGGGGGGATTCCGATTCACGAACTCCCTCCCCTTAGATCTCGACCATCGACCACGCGATCGCATCAAAAAAAAAATGGCACGTACATCCCCCACAATATAATTTACAAACTTTCACAAGTTTTCTTGTTTTCATTGATTATGTTAAAGGCACAGGTTAACAATAACCACAGTTAACAAAAAATGTGAGCTACATAATCCTCGATGCTCTAAGTGTCTTTGATATGTCTATAAATGAAGCCTAAAAAACATACTTCAAAATGAGTATTACGTGAAAAGCGAAAATCGTAGGTTGGTCTGATTCACCTGCCCATTTCCTTCACTATACTTACTGTGTGTATCAAGGCCATTGTGTACTCGTCCCGATTACTCATTGTTTATTCATTCATATCTTGCCAGTGGCAGCATAAATTTCCAAACTTTTGTCTTGTTTTAGGGTGTTTATTTGTCAAATTAAACACTACTTTGTATCTCAGATAACAAAGTTTGACTTTTTTTTTATTTGAAGCTCCACAATGTTAGCCTGTGTTTTTGATCTATGGATAGTTAATTCATCAAATCAGATTTGTTGCTCTACATCACTACATAAACCTTTAAATATGCATGGGGGGTCAAGAGACCCTTTGAGCTAATTTTAGCCAATGTACTTGAAAACAATTCAGATATCCACATAAATTTCTAATATTTCTTTGTATTTTTTTCTATTGCTTATGTATTTCGTGCTTTTGACCTTTTTTATTGTTATTTTCAAGGAAATTTGTCGGTGACACTATTGTGATCAGAAACAACATAAAATGAATGAGTTTGAAACAGTAATACAAAAAATGAGTATTAAGTGAAAAGTGAAAATCGTAGGTTGGTCGGATTCACCTGCCCATTTCCTTAACTAGATTTACTGTGTGTAGATCTAGGCCATTGTGTACTCGTCTCAGGTTTTACTTTTTCTAAAAGTAAATTCAGAAATGTAATTCAACTTCTAGGCTATTCCATGCTATTAAATTCACTGAAGCAAATGACCGAATTCAAGTTTGGTACTAGTTGAAGAGGCACAGATAGCCAGATTGATACAAGGTCAAAGTTCAAGGCTGGTTTGCAGAGCTACAGAAATCACACAAAGCAATCGGAGACGAGGTACGGACAACTTTTGAGCGTTACGCCCGATTTCATCTCCACAGAAAGCATACTATATATGTGCGTTTCCAAATTTGCAGCATTCTATATTCATCTCAGCTATAAAAAAAAAAAAACCGGATGAAGGAAGTTCTCCTAGTCGTCTGTAACCACAAAAATAAGTAATGTCACCATGGTTTTGTTATTAGGTTTAATGTTTCAGTGGAGATTTTGGTAATTCACATAATGGTTTAGTTGTTATATTATGCAGTAAATAGCAAAGATTGGCCGCTTAAATACAAAGATCACAGATCATTAAAAGGAATAAATTACAGACAAGCTGATTCGGGACCATGCCTGGAATTAAGACTAGTCAGGTTACATTGTCGCCCAGCAGCAACTCCTCATTGGATCACGATATTCTATATACATGATAAGGCAATCCCACAACACGTGGGCTACTATAAGTTCTACTAATAATGATAATAACCAACCAGAAAAAAAAAGACTCGTGTTGCAAAGTCAGTATAACGCCTTATATCACACATATAACATGTCATGCATCCACGTCCATATAGAATTACAAACATAGAGAGTGAGGTTTTGCGTGAGTTACAACTAATATTAATCAAACTCCAACGAGGCATATTTTTTATCATAATGCTTCGATTAACGTGATTAAACGATAAGATACTTACTTGTTAATTCAGCTAAATCCAGCCTCCATTGCACAGACGTATAGGCCCTAGCAGTGTACTTCTCCCGACTGAACGTTGGCTTTGAAATGACACTTTAGTACTGAATTCAACTTTTGTCTGCAGATTGCAAAATACTTGGGGTAACAAGGCGTGACCAGGATTGTGTGTGGGAGAGGGGGTCTCGACTCAATCATGTTTTGTGGAAGGCGAATGTATGTGAAATCTGTCTTTCTATTGCAGAAGAAAATCTGACTCTCTTCTGTTTAAAACGTGTATGTTGGTCATTATTTCCTCCCATTTCAAGTTGACTGAACGTCGAGTGTCAAGAAAGTCGAAGGAGCAAACAGTCCAGAGATAGTTTAGGAGAGGACTTCTCTTTCCCGTGGTAGGAAAAAATAGTGGTTTATTAGCATGGTCAATGTCTTCTGGTGTTTGATTATCTCTTTTTTCAGGAACACTAATTTCAAGAAAACTGTCGATTCTGAACTACGATCTAATCATTGATTTGCTATTTCTTAAGTAACAGAGAAAATTAGGTAGGTAAAATTGCTTTTGTAGTATCTTTCATCTTCAGTCCACAATACATATTCATATTAAATATGTGCTAATCCGAGACAGATATTCATATTAACCAAAAGTACGCCATCGTGGCCATTCGGCCACTCTTTTCTAAAATGTTTTGCTTGTTTGTGTCTATTTTTTTTGGGGGGGGGGGAGATTTAGGGCGACATGCCCCCATCATCCCCTTACTTCGCCAACGTTGGTAAGTCCCTCCATGCTCGACTGGGGGAACTGAATGGTACTAGCAGGTACCGTCACGGCCAAAAATAGGTGCAGTTATTCCTAGTGATTGATTTTGAATAGAAATATGGGGGCGAGTTTCGGAAAACAAATTGATGTGCGTACACCCGTGGCGTCCTGTCATTGCGTACACTCGTGAATAATGGAAGCGTGGTTGTGTTCGTCACATTAATGAAGCAATATGGTATTCAACTGTACTATATACATCATTATTTTATTGTGGACGTTTCATAACTGAATCTACTTGTCCATATTTTTAAAAGGGGAGGACAAAAACGATATAAGGTTGTGTGGGTCTAGTGGCGTAGCAGCGAAGGGACAGGGGGCAGAATGCCTCCCCCCATCCCCCCCCCCCCGAGAAAAAAAAACTCTGCGGAAAAATACACCAAACCACCGGGAATAATGAAAGAAAAGGATGCATATTTCGGACTTAGTTAGGAATTTGTTGGTTCTGCCCTTCACCCCCCCCCCCGATAACAGGCACATGTTACGCCGCTGTGTGGGTCAGAAAACTTTGTTGCTTGGGATGAGCTGAAATATAGCTGCCTCAATTCTTGAACAAGTGGGGAAACCTAGTTTTTAAACAGGAAAAGAGTTTTTATCCATTATGGGTTGAGATTTATGTATAGAAAAAGCCGTCTTCCTGGCTAACGGAGTTGATCAAAACCCGTCATCTCCAAAAACTGAAAAATCTCTCCTTCAGATTTATGCCTGATGTAATGTTACCATTAAACATTTTTAAAGGTAAATAACATGATTGAGGTAGTCCTCAACATGGGCTAAAAACTGTTCTAGAACTGAGTAAACTATGCAAAGATTTCGCTATAACAATCTTGTGGTCAAACGTTGACTCATTTGAAAAGAACTACTGTAAACATCCCTTATGGCATGCAAATGTGTTGTGAAGCTTTCTATCGGATTTATTTCTATCGGGGCAGGCGAGATATAACATACTGGTATGTTCATGCTTGATTTTGCTCAAGTAAACAGGTTAAAGACAAATACTGGGAGATCCACTCCAGTTTGTGTAAAGCTGGTCCATTTCATTTGGTTCTTGGGGTATTTTCAAGTGTTCCCTATTATGTCACTTAACCTTTAACATAACTCTTTATTCCTTATGTCTTTTTCGTGAATATGGCTAATAATTCGTTTTAGTTGTTTTCAGTTCAAATGCTCTTCGGTCACATGGAAATCTTTTGTCAGTGAAAATGACATCGAAAAGTGACATCATGAGTGAAATGAACTAAATTAAAGTTACAGCACTCGACTTCGACACAGTGGAATCGATTTTTACGTCTATTTGATTCTGTTGTCGTTTTCTTCATGATGTATTTATCTGCGAAATCCTCCCTAAAGTTAGTCCTTTTAGCGGCAGTATGGTCTGGAACTCTGCTACCTTGGTTTCATATTGCTAGCAGAAAAACAATGTTGGATATGTCATCATCAATACTGCCCCAATAATAACCATTATTTTCACCATAGCCATCATTACCACTAATATCACCACCACCACCACTAGCACCATCGCCATCATCATCATCATCGTCATCATCATCATGGTCATCATTGTGATTATCATCATCCTAAGCATGATCATCATTGCAACCACCACCACCACCACCACCAACACCACCAACACCATCGTCATCATCACCACCATTATCATCATCTTCATCATCACCACCATCATAATCATTATTATCATCATTATCATTTTCACAATCATTATCAGAAAGAAAAAAAACAATGTTGAATATCTTATCGTCAATACTTCCCAAATGATAATTACAATTATCACCATAGCCATCATTACCACTAATATCACTACCATCACCACCACCAACACCAAAAACACCGTCGTCATCATCACCACTATCATCATCTTCATCATCATCACCATCATCATCATTCTCACTATCATTATCAGTAATGCAATCATCATCTTTATCATCCCCACCATCATCTTTATCATTATCATTCTCCCCATCATTATCAGTAATACAATCATCATCATCATCATCATCATCATCATCATCATCATCATCAGACCACTACCGGACCATCATCATCATTGACGTCTTCCATTGTTCTAATTATTATCATCATTATAATTACCACTAACAACTATCGTGATCACAATCATTATCATTATTCAAATACATCGCCATCATCATTGTCATTATCATAATCAACTTCATCACCATCACCACCACCACCATCATGCCCACCACTGCACCTGCATCACCATCATCACCATCATAATTATTCTCATTAATATCATCACTATGATCAGCATTCTCGTCATCATTATCAATTCATCATTTCATTTATCACCATTTCCACCACCAACATTCATCATCATCATCATCCTTAGCATCATCATCCTTATCACCACTCATCATTATCATCATCATCATCATCATCATCATCATCATCATCATCATCATCATCATCATCATCATCATCACTACCACTAGCACCCATGGGCGCAAATCCTCGCAGGAATTCTATTCAAGTGTGTGTGTGTGGGTGGGGGGACACCCTATTGTTGCATCCAGGTGTAGCCCCCCCCCCCCCACACACACATGAATAGAATTTCTGCGAGGATTTGCGCCCATGCTAGCACCACAATCAATGTAATCATCATCATCATTGTCATCGTCACTATAGGAAAAAAATAATCAGTCAAATAGTGAAATTGTGAACATAAGGTTATCAGCTACTTTTAATTTGTTAGATAAGAATGCTCATTATACATGTATCAAGTAAATGGTATTACAAGTCATATCTAGCCGTTACCAAGTCAATTTCTAAGTCGTCCAATGGACTATATACCCTATTGTTCTCCTACCCTACAGCAGAATGTATAGAGTCTAAACCTATCAAGTCGAGTTGTACACTTGATGCATGTTATGGACTCACTCTATACTAGTTAGATTTTAAACAATCTGGCTCGCCTTTGAATCATCTTAGAGATAATTGTCATTTCTCAAATATTAGATAAGCTCATACATATTTAAGACTACACAAACAATCGGAAATAACGATAAGTTGACAACAGTGGTTAAGTTATGAAAATATACGGAAACAGAGTTTGTCCGTTACATCAGACCTTTGGGGAACCTTACATGAAATTACTTAAAACTTGAAAAACTGGTAGGAGTGTACTGAATATGTCGGTTACACTCTCTTCAAAAAAGTAACTTACTGTGTCCTGCTACTCCAATTAGATATGCGGAACTTGCCACTATAATCACGTTTAGTATTACCACTCCATTTTGAAACAAATAGTAGATACTGAGTTTTAATAATTGCCTATACTGATTGCATGCTGGAACTATTGTATAAAAAAAATTACTCGTTGACGTGCGGGATCTGATATAACTATGATATAAAGCAACAACAAATGTTATTTAACAGAATTAGAATATGTGGAAATAAGAATCTCAACACCGGTCTAATTTCAGCATGCTTTACACGACTCAACGTGTATTATGGGGTATAATAAAACAACCCCCCCCACGAAAAAATCAGACGATTTAGAAACTTAACATTGCATGACATTGTGGTTGGTGTGGTATATTATGGCGCCATCTCGAATATGACAAAGATCTATTCCTATTTGATGCAAAGTTAACAAAAACGTGAAAAAAACAAATCCAAATTGAGGTATACGAAAGACTGCATTTAGAATCAATGGTTCGTACAAATTACATAGCGAATCTCAACTATCAGCTTGTATGTACTGACACTCATCACTATTTGATCAATGTGAAGAGATGTATAAATGATTTTTTTTTTATATTTTCATGTATGTATGACTGCGTGCTTCTATGCAGGTAGATCTGCGTACATGTACCATTATGTATAGCTAATTATAAGTACTCGTAAATAAGTGACCACATTTCAACATTATTAAAACTAAACTATATAATAGACCGAGTTCAAAATACGGATTCTTTGTAAATACAATGCTATTTCTACATTTTTTTTTTTTACTTTTTTTATTATTTATTTAATTTTATTTTATTTTATTTTTTTTTTGGCTTGAAGACATGAACTTTTTTTTTCTTTTTCTTTTTTTGCTTGAAGACATGAACTTTTTTTTCTTTTGGAATAAGAATGCGTGGGCGAATGAAAGTATATACTTATGTACCATTTGTATGAACGCGTGTATCTTATTTACGTTTGTGTACATAAATGTAGCAGTATTACGTATAACAATGTGCAAGATGTTGTTGCGAAACAATAGTTACAATACGCGACTAGAAATGGATTAGTAATTCTTATTTAACTTATAGTTACTAATCTCACATTATTACTTATCGCCTGTAACACGAAGCATCATAGAAAACCGGGATTACAGTATAATGGTTATACGCATTTGAATGAAGTTTCACAATGCCACTACATGAACAGTTTCACGATATTTCTTCTTCCTCCTCCTTTTCTTCTAATTCTTCTGTTTATCTGCTGGTGATCTTCTGCTAACTATCATCATCATCATCATCATCCCCATTATCATCATCATCAACATTATCATCATCATCATCATCATCATCATCATCATCATCATCATCATCATCATCATCGTTGTCGACAGCATTATTGTCATTGTTATTTGAATTTTCAAAAATTTTGATCCCTCGATTCCTGCCATTGCCCATAAACTAGAACGAAAAATCAACATGCCATCAATCTTTTTTCGTATGCTTGGATCAACAGGAAAATAGTAATCTCAGCACTGGTTTTAGTTTTCGTCTATTTGCATCTCATACAAAGTCTAAATTATCTCATCAAATACACTTAATTTTTCATGTCGTATGGAATTATATTGTAATTCAATTTCTTCATTACAAGTATTATATATATATGTCAATATCTATTACCACGGTAGAATAAAAATTTGATAAGAAACCATGGTGTATTTCGCTTAGACCAGAAAATAGCCTCTTCTCGAAGTAACCATCCTGAAAATGTATATACTGTACGATTCATGTTTCAAATTGCACGCACTTTGAAGTACTTGGAAGTAATTTATTATTGAAAATATACAAACGTATGACACATTGATAAAGAGTAAATATACTTCAACACTCCCCACGTTAAAACAAAACTTGTCCTCACTTTGGTGGTGCATGTACATAATAGGCCTATACTTAATAATCGTGCTCGCTACAAAGTACAGATACCGTTGAATGAAATATTAACATTTACAGGAGGATAGGTGGATTACTACCTGCTCTCTTTCCTAATGCCAAGTATGGTTTTGGTCTTAAATGGAACATTTTCTTCAGTCATTATTCTGTCGTCACCCTCGTCATATGAAAATACCATAATACATACTAAAAAAAAAATTCTAAGATAAAGTGAGCACTGCGATTTCTACAATGTTAATTATAATCGTACAAAACTTAAGTTAGTTACAAGATGAAAAATGTGTATATACAGCGATCGGGATAAAAAGTATACTCGGTGCAAGGAATAATGATGCATGAAGTATGACGCATTTTTAAACGAGGATTCAAAATGCTTTCAATGTTAGCCTTTAACATTGCCAGAGTTTGTGTGGTACAGCCAGACACACATAACATTGATGCTCGGGGAGCCATACATGACATAGTTGAAACGTGTTGTATATCTGGTAACAATATACAACATAAATTTGCATTAAAATATCCGCAAAGCTTTTTACAAATGTTTTGATAAAAAATTACTACACATTCGTATATTTACACTTAAGCTTGTAATCTGTTTGACAAGGTTATTGATGAGAACTTTTTTACGACCTATTCTTCCTCATTGCTAGACAATTATCAATGAGAATCAATCAGGCTGGCATATTCGTAGTTGTATATAGCTTAGTATCTATCATGGTATCCTTTCATTCATAATTTACACACTTTTCTTCTTTCGTCTCCAATTGAAAATATAACCCAATTTCTTTTTAGATATACATTCAAATTAGTGTAAAAAATTAAAGTTTCTAAATGTTTCAACTCATTTGGATTTCCAGACTGCTTTCCCCACATGATGTCATTTTCCTCCAATCAGATTGCAAATCATGATTTCGTTATCTTTATATATGTTTATATCTAAAACTTAGTTTACCACCCCAGTTTACAGCTGCATATTCTTCAGTCAGTATTATTTTATTAATTTTAGATAATATTGCAAGACTTGAAACAAGACTAAAACAGCAATATATTTAGCATTTTGGAAGAAGCATAGCCCTCAGTCACGTACTTTTTAAATGCAGAATTATTATCGCTTGTAAGAGTGTTTATATCATTAGTTTCCACACTGCGCAGTACTTGGTATTACCAAAATCTTTCATGCACAATGTGAAATGGTTCATATCACATCCATGGCATGCAGATCGTCGACGTTGTATATCTTGCTGCAAACTTAAAATGTTTGACCAACAGTTATAATATGTTCACCCGATTAAGATTCATAAAAATC
>JZLH01S0616272.1:11470-33401 GCA_001188425.1 Eucidaris tribuloides
TTAAATGCCACTGTACGTACACAATGTTAATTTGGGGGAATGCAAAGCCAAAATATAGTTTTGGTTCATGTGACAAATTTTTCATCAATCTCTGATCTCTCTGGATGCCTCAGCCGTAAAGGTCAGGATTTGGGGGACCCATCCTGTATCATTTGTAATTGTTCATTTCTCCTCCAGGTATCATGGAGTACATGAGGAAACAGGTTGGTGATAGCTCACAGCTTCTTGGTTCATTGAAAGCCCTGAGAGAATTCCTGGCATACCAAGATGATGTTAGTATCGTAGGTTTCTTCAACGATGACCAGGATGAGCTATATACCACATACCTTGATGCAGGTAAGAATTGTTGTAGATCCCATGGGGCGATGAAAAGTATTTTCCCCCCAATTTGACAATGGCATGTAAGTCATGAAAGTGTATCCTTTGCATAAACTTATTTATTACCATGTGAGTGTTGAAATAGTTTCATTATTATCTTGCGAGTGTTGAATTAGTTTCTATTTCAGATTGGAAAGTTGGAAAACAGAAAGTGCAGTAATGATTATAAATAATTAATAAATATTATCAGATCTTAGTATGATTTAAAAAAAAATGAACTTGAAATAGAAGTATCAACATTTCAAAAATGAAAAAAAAAACCTGTTTGATAAAAGAGATTGTTTCTTTTCAGTGTTTGTACAAATATATAGGCCCTGTGTAGTTAAAACAATTTGCTGTACAGCCGTTGAGTGTTAGAGTGTTACTCACATTACTTGTCTCATATTCAGGTATCCGTTTTGATTTGTGTTTATGATATCAATTTCTTCAATAAAAGTGTCATTGTAGACCAAAAATATCCCCAATACATTACATGAGTACGTTGAATCAATAAAGTAAATAATTCTGATTATATATTTATATTATAGTTATGACAGGAAGTTTATGAATAGTAATTTCTTTTTTATTTCAGCAAATACAAAGTGTGCAAAATACTTGAACCTGCTGCATGTTTTGATTTTGTTTCTGTTTGTATTCTTTGCATTTCATTTGACCGATTCACAATCGACAAGGTAATGGCCTAAGGGATGAGTATCGGTTCGGACACATTTTCAGCCAAGAAGCCAGGGACAGCTACAAAGTCAACGCCCCGTCAGTGGTTGTCTTCCTCCCAGAACGATTCAGATCAAAGTACGAGCCGTGGAGACATGTCTTGAGCCAGGTAGTGTTTTATTTGATGTTTTTAAAGGAAGATGTTGCCAGCAACTAACAGGAATAAGTTAAAGATTTTGGATTCTTGCCAACCAATTCAGATTGCATGTGCGCTGGTCTTGAGCTGACCTACATGACCGATACATGCCATTTGATGTGTGTTAATCGCGTTGTAGTAATGTATTCACTTTTTGAATTGATAAGCTCCTCCCCCTGTAGCTGTTTCAGCAAGTTTCTTCTTTGGAAAATTCAGCAAAGACTTATTAATAGAAATGTACTAATTGATAGGGCCTTACTGAGGGCAATTGTCACACAGTAACCCTTATTTAGGATGTTTTTGTTACCTTGTACCATAATTCTCATAATACTCACACTGCCATTTTTTAACTTTACTTATTCCTGTTGCCAGCTACATCTTCCTTTAAGTAGGAATTCCAGGTTTTTTTTTTTTTCGGGGGGGGGGGGGTCGAATTTCTTGCCATGGTAACTTTGTTGTATGTTCCTATCACAAGTTGGCTGCAGGTTTGGGGGGTTTTAGTTTGGAGAAAGAATGGTAATTTCCAAGTTGTTGCCACTTGGCTTGTGGTTATAATCAAACATCCACTTCTGTTTGCAAAGTGTAGTACAATAATACTATTTTTTTCTGAATCCATAGTAAATATTTTAGATTCAGATCAACATATGAGCCATGGTGTCATGTCTTGTGCCAGGTAGTATTCTGAAATTGTATTTGCAAGATGCTTTGTAGGAGGAAATCTAGAATTTTATTTTGTCAAAAAGGGAGAGGGGCCTAAAAAGTGAAGAGCCCCTCCCCCAAATACTGCCCTAACATTAAATAAATACATATCTAAATGAATATGTTAATATGTAAGTAAATAAATAATTTTCTTAATAAAAGTAAATTATTTAATTAATTCATTTGTTAATTAGCAAATTAACAATTCTGCATGCATTTTACAAGGTGTTAGGTCAATTCCTTTGTTGCTAGTCCTGAAAATGAAAATTTATGTTCATCAGTGGAGAGTTTTTCTTGTAGGACATCATGGACTTAAGCACAATTACCATCTACAGAAGGTGACATACAGATTTCTTCAATTATTGAAATACTATATGTCTTGAATGGCTTGACAGGGATCATATGGATCAAGGAATTTCTGGAAAGTCAGGGAAATTAAACAATTTTTCTAGAAACAAAAAGTTAGGGAAAGTAGGGGGAATTCATTAATTTCATCTGGAAAGTCATGGAAAATCATTTATTCAAGCTATTTCCAGAATTACTCTTGATTAGGAGCTTGCTAGTATTGTGACAACATATTTTTACACACTTTTAAAGTGTAAGTGATCATGGAAGCAGGGTTGGCAATTTCCCAGGAAATACTGGGAAATACCGGGAAATACCTGGGAAATACTGGGAAATACTGAGAAATATTGGGAAATACTGGGAAGTACCTGGGAAATACTGGGAAATACCGGGAAATACTGGGAAATACCTGGGACATACTGGGAAATACGTGGGCGATACCTAGCAGTGTACTTGTGAAGTTTTACAAGGTCAACTTAAAAGGCCATTAATGCCCTTCATTTGGGCTCTTCTGACACAAATCCACCTTGAACTGACAAATTTCAAGTGAAAAGACTGTTAAAAACTGCTTTTCAGTTTTGATAATTTAATTCAGTGTTATTTCACATACTGAACAGAACTACACTGTACATTATTCAGGTGTTACATGTAGCTTTTTTGTGGGGTGCGGCCCTCATCTTGCTGAATATACCTGGACAAAATCAATATCTGTCTATGGGGTATGCTGTTTTTGTGTTCTGAACTTATGGAACAATTCAGATATTTGCAGACTGAAATGATTGAAAACAATTTCTAAAATAAAAGCAGGTGATTTTAAAATTTTCCTACTTGTATTGATTTGGCTGTGTAGAAAATTTGTCCAAACAATCAGAATGAGTTCCTAGTTCCCCACCATCAGTTAAGTTAGTTTTTTGTTGTATTTTGTCTTGAATCACACTTGCTGAACAACAATCTCTACATTTTTTAGTTATTATCCTTCAAGAAATAACTTTTTTTATAGTATTTCCCAGTATTTCCTGTTTTTGTCAAAAATAGCGAGGCGATAATTACCAGTAAATACCGGTATTTACCACCCGGTATTTACCGCCTGGTATTTACCGGCCAACCCTGCATGGAAGTTTAAGTTTTCTGCTCTGGAAAGTTGTGGAAAGTTAGGGAATTCTGAAAATCTGTAAGTGTACGAACCCTGCTTAACCAAATTTGCTCAAAGTTTCAGTGTTTGATATCTAAAAATGTTTTGTATTCAATGAATCCACATTTAATATTTAGGAAAATCTCTTCTTTAAATGACAGGAATTTCCATGAAGTAATAACCAAAATTTCACTCTCTACCCACATAGGACGATGCGTCAGTGAAGGCCTTGGAGAAGTTTTACGAGCAACACGACGTACCACTAGTAGGTCAAATGACAAGGGAGAATAAAGAGAAACGCTATTCAGACAGACCTCTCCTGGTGGCATACTACAGTGTGGACTGGGGATTTGACAACAGAGTCGGTATGTTCACGTTTACACTCCTCAATAACAAATATGCTTTGACCAAGAAAAAACCCAATAATTAACCGATATTTCTTTACCTGAGGCCACCATCAAAATCAAGCTGTTGCTTCTAAAAAAGGCTATGTTTTTAATCGACACACCAAACCGTTGTTGCTCAGATATCATCCAAGTGGAGAAAGGAGCATAACAGTAGAATGTTCAGTAGTTTGAATTCATACATTTAAAAGTTTTTGAAATATAAATAACGAATAATTTAGAATTGGGATGTTTTAGTTGTATTTTGTAACAGTAGTTAAGATTTCAGACACTGGGTATAGCTTTCACTCTCTAATTTTGAATTTGGTAGAGTCAAACCGTAGCAAAGATTGCTTGACAATCATCCAAATGCACTGGTATAAGTGTTTGACCTTATAGATTTGATCAGCAATTACAGTGTGCACTCTCATTATAAAGAAGTCCTTGGGACCCATGAAATTCTTTCTTTATAACAAAATTTCTTTGTGTCAGGGTTGCAGAAACAAAGGATTACAAATGAAATCCAAGATATGGGACCAGACATTTTACTTCTTTATGAACGAAATTTTGTTATACAGGGAAACCCCGTTATAACGAGGTTGTCGGGACCACCGATTTTACCTCGTTGTAACCGGTACCCCGTTGTAAACGTACACACAATGTATCACACAAACTATAATATGTATGGGACTAGGCATTAAACCCATCTGTTTACTGCTTCTCCTACTTGTTCTGTACCAAAAGTATGAACAGAAAGCTGATAATTTTTCATTTATATACTCATACCACGTAATAAAGAAAACTAGATCTCGAAATAAAGCAGTAACCTCCACGCTCGTAACTTGCATTGAGTACTGTGTACGGGACGCAGGCTTTGTGTGTGTGACAGGTAAATGCATGTACTGTACAGTTGTGTGTATTACACACACACACATTTGCAGATGAGTCAGGGACTTCATGTACTGTGCATGGCGCTGCTTGGCAGGCTGAAGTGCGATGCGCTCTGAAACGATTGGGCAATTTTTGCGTTGCCAAAATGTAGAATTTGGTCAGCACACGATGTGACTTCCATTTCCTTGTTTTAACCGGGTGAATTTCATATGTTTTTCTTTGTTAATGGGTTGAGAAAAATACCTCGTTAAAACCGGAATCACGCAGTAACCGAGCTCGCTGTAAACGGCACTTCTTTCCATTGAACAACACGTAAACGAAAACGGGACCGAGACAATCACCTTGTTGAAAGCGGTACCTCGCTATATCCGAGCTCGCTATAATGAGGTTTCCCTGTATCAGTGTTCTTTATAATGAAAGTGCACTGTATTTAGTTTTCACAAAATGATACACAAATCAGGTTGGCAGTCAGTCTAGTTGAATTTGAATACATTCACTACACAAATGAAAAATCCAATCAAAGTGAAAGCCTAATGTTGTGTGTTGTTGTCTGTCTGTCTGTTTCCAGCTACTGAAATCTACAGACAGAAGATAGTGGAGGTGGCCAAGGACAAGGAGTTCGGCGACCTCCTCTTCGCCATCGCCGATGAGGAAGCCTTCAGTAGCGACCTCAAGGAGTTACAGCTCGACGACAGCGGCGAAGACCTCAACGTGGGAATATGGGACAGCGATGGCAAACGATATCAAATGGAACCTGAGGAAGATTTTGACTCTGATATCCTGAGGGACTTTATCCGTCAGTGGCAGAAAGGTAATTATTTTTTTGGTTCATGTTTTAATTGTTTCCACCAGAAGAGTAAGTTTCTGGGAGGTACTTTGGATTCAGCGGTGTTATGCACCGTATCTATATTTCTTGTATGTAATAACTACCGGTACCTCATTTCAGAGAGGGATTCCATTCACATTTTCTACCGTGATCATGAGGCGAAAAAGAAATAGGTGAAGTTAGAGAAAAGGTCAAAATGATTATCCTGGAATTTTTAACTTGCATCAGGGAAAAAATAAGGGAATTTTGTTCCCAGGAAGCTTGTACTTATATTTTGTCATTTTAATAATATACTTACTAGTATGTCTTCTATGTTACATATTACATCTTGTCAGTAATATTGAATTAATTTTCATGAATTTTGCTGTTAACCGAGTGATGTGCACTCACAAAAATGTTGTCACCAATAAGTAAAATGACATTCCACACATTTCCTTCTGACTAGAGAGAATGTCACTTATGTACAGTATATCTGATATCATTGTAGTCTATGTTATGCAGTTGAACAAGAGTAGACTTTTGCACTATGAAAATGTAAAAACATTATTCTCAAGACCCAACAATATTGTTTTCTAGATTTTCCAAGCCTTGTCTGTGTATATTTTAGCAAGATTAAATTTATAATCCTTTTGTTCAGAGATATTTAAAATGATATTCTTGTACTGTATCATTATAATTAAAGGCATCATATGACAATGTTTCCAGTTTACAAAATCTGAGCTTCATGATTCCTCATGCTACCAGTGCCTCTGATAAGGTCGAAAAATGAAGCCCTGAAAAAATTGCAGTTCAAAACGATCATTAAGTGCTTTTAAAAAGTGAAAATCATTGAGCAACCGTTCCAGTTCTCCCCCATAGACTGCTGTGTGGCAGAATTTTTCTCAGCTGAGAGTTAATTCATGTGCTGATTTTCATATGTACATATTTTACTGGCGACAGCTTAACTGTCTAAACTTTTGTGTTCTAGGGTGTTTATTTGTCCATTCCAACACTGTCAGATATGCCACATAGCAAAGTTTGACAATTTTTTAAATGGGGCTTCCACATTGTTATATAGTGTCTTTAAGATGTATAGCAAGTATCATCTTTGCCAACATTTTCTATAATAATACATATCCTGCAAATTTATCTCTTTTTCAACTAGGTAAACTCAAGCCTGTCATCAAATCACAACCCATCCCAAAAAAGACGAAGGGAGCCCTGAAAACGATCGTAGGCAAGACTTTTGACAAAATTGTACTCGACGATTCCAAGGATGTATTGATCGAGTTCTATGCCCCTTGGTGCGGACACTGTAAAAAGCTGGAACCCATTTACAAGAAATTAGCCAAGAAATACGAAAAATCAGATAATCTCGTTATAGCAAAGATGGACGCGACAGCGAACGACATCACAAGTAGCGCTTTCTCGGTGTCGGGATTCCCAACAATTTATTTTGCCAAAGCAGCAGATAAAGACAATCCGATCAGATTCGAGGGCGGTGACAGATCACTGGAAAAATTGAGTGAATTTATTGAAGAACATTCCACGGTCGCGAAGTTACCCCGTGAAGAATTATAACATGTGCCTCATATCAGAAATATCCATACTAATCCAGTCATTGCAGTTTAGTTAGAGATTGTGCTCTTAATTTGCACACCCAAAAATTATTTCACCACGCAAGAAGGAAAAATCAGTATTGAGATAAAAACTTGCATAAATCTTCACTTCTCACAAAGCCTACATGGGTTTAAAAGCACTGCCTGTTATGCCAGTTAAGTATCATATGATGCATTTTAAATGGGCATTTTACACAATGATTGTTTTTAGTCAGACTGCCAGACATGATATATGTATCATATATTCAAAACTGAATATGTTGGGTTTGGAAGAAACGGCGAATCAGTTGGCAGAGGCAAGCGGAAGACGTTGGTATAGATGTGTGTTGAGGGGGGATGTTGATCATGTTTTGAGGAGGATGTTTGAGTTCAGTGTGGAGTTTTTAGGGGGGAGGGGTGACCGAAGAAGGCATGGAGGAAGCAAGTGGTGGAGGAGAGTAGGAGGGTTGGGCAGAAGAAGGAGGATGCGCCAAATCGGGCAAAGTAGGGGGAGGGGGTAAGGGCAATTGCTGTGAGAGTGGGGTGAATCTGGCCACCCCCGAAACAGGAACAAAACTGGACTTGAAAAATCTGAATTACTAATTCTGCTACTACACAACATAGAAAATGCCCTGTATTCAAATGGTTCAAGTACAGGATGTATAAATCATAAATTATTAACAACATGTTTTTATGTTTTGTTTTTGTTTTTTTGCTTGATCATTTCTGAGCCAAGTCAGAGCAGTTATGGTGTGCAAATCAAGAATACAATCTTTAAGTATGTCATACAGTTGTTTTGAGATAATGTCTTAACTGCAACATCTCATTATTATGATTATATTAATTTCGTATTTTTGCGGGAACAAGCTGATGACATATTCTTCCAAATGTCCCAATTAATTCATTTCTATCATGTCTGTTATATTATCCAATCCAGTAGGCTCTCTTTATAAGAAACTACTGAAAACCAGAAAAAAAAACACTTTGTTACATATTTAAATTTTGTTATATCTGGGATGAAAAAAAAAATCATTTTGACACTTGGAATCAGAAAAAAAAAATTACATTGGTTATAGCAAGAGATTGTTACATCAGTGATCTTTATAATGAGAATGTACTGTATTGGATCACATAGGGGTCATTTTATTCATATGGAAATGTAGGAACTATATTGGGTTTTGTTTGAATATGATTCAAATAAATCCCCCATTATGTTACATTATTTATCATTTCTGATTTTTATCAGTTATTACAGGTGTTCCCCCAGAATTAAAAAAAAAGAAGAAGACATATTTACTGATAAAACAAATCGGCTTGTGAGCAGTATCTATTGGATTTCAAACTTCCATGTCATTTTGCCAAATTTGTGTTTCATGTTATTTTACTTAAGGTATTGATGTAATATTTTATAGGCTTTTTGTAGGTTTTTTTTTTAGAAAACACTAGTAAAAGAACAGAATTATAAGTATCGTGTAACAACACTTCCCATTTAACAATTCTGAGCTTATATAATCAGTCATTCTATTGTCATCATGCCAGTTTAGTTCACAATAGTTGAAACTTGGTGCCCTCACATATGACAGTACTAGTTGGGGAAAAAGAGGTGCAAGTATCCAATAAAAATGCCACAAGCATCTTAATTTTTTTCTCAGTCGTTATAAAAGCAGCTTTTATGTTATGAGAGACTCACTCAAGTTAAATGCACACAACATTGAGAAATACCATCACACATATGATTTGTGAAAACTTTGGTGTAAAACGTTCACGTACATCGCACACTTTCAAAGCAAAAATTGTCCCTAAATGTTCTAATGAGTTGTCACAGATAATTTATTTAAATCTTCAAATTGCCATCTTTTGCAAAATCAGTATACGTTGGTCATTGGTCTTAGAGGATCAAATCGTTCTGTGGTTTTTCTGATTTTAAATGCATGTACATAGCGAGTAATATTTCTTTTTATCTTCCCTGTCATCTGTATATCATGTTTTTCTTGGGACAAGCAACATTTTACGTATTATTGAGGTGTGTTTGGGTGGATGTTTCATAAATAAATCATGATTATGTTCTTGTATGATACTGGGAGAAACCTGTACATGCAATCTTATGGGCAATATTTGAACATGAGTGTATGTCTCAACAGATTTTTGAAATAAATGATTATTTCTTATAAATTATATTGTCTTCCTGTTTATACTTAAGTATTTTGTGATTAAAAGTATGACAATGGAGCTTTCATTCCGCAATGACGTCAAAAAAGTGTGAATGATTTGCTACAGAAATTTAGTTATGGTGTCACACGAATATAAAATACATAGGTGTAAATAGAAGAAGAAAGGAATAATGATTTTTTATATGTAAGATAATGCGCATAATACCTTCCACTTTTTGAAAATTCTTTGAAAATGCTGGGGGGGGGCGGGTGGAGCTCTTTGCAATTCGAATAGTATAGTGCCAAGGTAATCTCTTCAAGCGAAATGAATCTTCCCTCTCTCCCCCCCCCCCCCCAAATATTTCACCGTAACCGGCGGACGTTGGGCGGTGCACACAAATTTTGGGCCATTTCTAAGCCGCTTCTAGCACCATCTACGTTTGATTTCTGGCCGATAGATATGCAAGGTAATCTCTTCAAGGAATGAATCTTCCCCTCTCCTCCCCCCCCCCACCCCCCCCCCCCAAAAAAAAAATAAAAAATAAAATAAAAATAAAGAATAAATAAAAAAATAAAAATGAATAAATAAAAATAAATAAAATGAAATAAATAAAATAGAAATACATTAAAGCTCAGTGAAATGATTGAGAGAAATAAAAAAAAATGCCTTTAGAACCAAACTGATTGAAAGATAAACCAAATGTACACCAGCTGGAGTGGATCTCCTGGATGGAAGGATTTGTCTTGAGTTTGTTTACTTAAGGAGAATCAATCATGAGCAGGCCAGCAGTTTAATTTTATCGGGACACGATAGATTTAATCCCCATAGAAAGCTACACTACAAATTTGTCTGTTACAAGGCATACTGATGGACATTATTTTAAAATGAGTCCTCTTTTGACTACAAAAGTTTCACAGTAGAATCCCAGCAAAGTTTACTTGATTCTAGATTAGTTTTTACCCCAAGTTGAGGACTACCCCCAATCATGTCATTTACCTTTGAAAATAAAAGTAATTCAAATAAAAATAAAAATCACTTGGTTTCATGTTTCCTGATGCTTGAAGTAACAATGTTCCACTTCTTGAAGGATTGATAGAAACTTTGTCAGAGTAACCAAAATTATGCTCTGTTTACAGATGCCATTGGCCTCTTTGGACAACTCTGATTCTGTGTATTAAAGGAGGGAGCAAATGTGTGACATTTTATGGTCTCAATGGACACATGATGTCAACTCATTTCACCACCTATACTGATTTAGTTTCATCATTTGCTTGGTAGTTATTGTGTATAATTTCAAACAGAAGAAAATCTCTCTTGCATCCCTGGCAGTGTGTAAGTGGCTAAAGTAGTTTGTGAAATCAGTTTGGATGTAACCTGGACACCCAAGTGTAACACGTGGTCTATGTAATTGTACAGAAGCACCTCATTGCAAAATCGAGGACTGTTTGACCAAATACCGGTAAGGTAAATCCAACATATAGTTTTGGTTAACTCTTAACATGCCAGAGAAATTATGGGACATTGTGTGTATTGCGTGGTGCATATTTGCGACTTCGGCACGTTAAGAGTTAAGCTGACAAATTTTTCAGCACTCATTTCACCCGTTGGCTATGGGATTTCATAATCTTGGAGCCAACGGGTTAAAAAAGTATAGCAATGTCCGTCAAACAAAAGAAAAGAACCCCAAACTGACCAAAAATTGTTTATACTGGTGTATTGTAGTTTTAAAACCACCAGTAAGTTTAGATTACAAATGAACATCTGGGGTCCCCTTCCCCCCCCCCCCCCCAAAAAAAAAACTAAATAAAAATTTTTAACAGTTTTAAGTGGTTTCTCAAAAATGGAAGAGTTTCAGAGGGATCAATTTTCAGGGCACTGACAAATCGTATAGGTCTATCTAAAAACTCATGCACGCACTCACGCGCGTGCGCACACACACACACATACGTGTAATCACCTTCGATTGAGGACGTACAATTTCTAATGTGAGTGTATCTGTGTGTGAATGTGTGTTTGTAATGGTAATACCGAGGACACACACGGCAATTTTTACCCATTAAATGAGGACGAAACTTCCGACAACTGCGGACGTATTCATTACAGTACACAACCTCCTAATGCGGACATTCTCTATATACCCCCAGACCTTGCTGGTTGTAATGCCGCATAAGCACCTCAATTACAACAAGATCTAAAAACGTGGACCTCCCTCCCCCTCCCCCCGGAAGGTACGTCCGCGGTTGTACAGTAAAATTAATCCAAAACGTCCACGGTTGGAGGCCATTACAAACACACACACACACACACACATACATGTTTTTGCCATCAAAATGATGATGCCCTCAAACGATTGCTTTTTAAATTTGCAATCGTTTGCACTAGGTTATGAACCATGGACCGTCCTCGGTTCAGACATTGTCCGCGGTCTGATAGTGGAGTGTCAGACTTTCGTCCGCGATTGACGGCATTTACATACGCACACACACACACACACACACACCCACATACGTGTAATTACCGTCAATCGGGGAGGTGTGACACTCTTCAACGTAACCAGGAAATTTAAGTTTATGGCGATATAATTCTTATTTTTCAAGATTTAGTTAAATTTACTGTTCAGCCTGAAAAAATAATAAATTTGAAAATGTTTATCCAGTTAAAGTACTTAATACCGACTTTCACCTGTAAGAAATCCACATACACAAGAATTGGGGAGGGGTGTAAAATAGTTTTATCCTCCCCAGTACCCTGGTCTGTAACCACACACATACACATACTTGTCCCCAACTATGCAAATGTGGAGAAAGAAGAATACCCCTACCCTTACCCCCTAAGCTACGTAGAGGGCGTAATTGCATTCATTTTAACTACGTATTGTACTTGGGGACTCCCCATTTGTTTGTGTTCCCGGTGCACGCGAGAAAATCAATAACCTCCCCGATTGACACCAATTATCACACGCACACACACACACACACAGCACACACACACACACACAATCATCACAACACACAACACACACCGACAGCACACAATCATTTTTCACCATTTACAAAAAGTATACTTGGGCTTTTTTATCTTATTTTAATCAGGATACTACTTCCAATGAAACTGCAATTATTGTGATAATAATGTCGTCTGTTTTGAATTCAACATGAAAATTCAAAATTAGTACAACATTTATTTCATACTCAAGAAAAACATGGCACACATTTCCATTCAACTTTCATTAGTCAATGTTTATTTCTTTTTTTCCTTTGCCAAATGCCATTGAACATGCACATACTTATATACAATACAATCCTGGGCAACATGCAATTTCAAATCAAGTCCATGTTAATTTTTTTCTCAATTTGTTCTTAGTTCCTACTACACAGAAACATATATTAGACATAGACATATAAAAGAGATGTAAATATAGGAATCGGGGATACATCACTGAGTTTCATTCTCTTTACCCCTAAAAACAAGCTAGTTATGTCTTAAATGTTTCTGAATATTCATTAAAGGAGGAACTACGTACTATATCGAGAGTGAAATGGAAGCAAGTTTTATTTTTGCAAACTGGGAAAGACTTTAATGATTAAAAAATAGGTGGTACTACACACAATGGTTAGGTACTTTTCTTACCAAAAATGAAACATTCAAATCAACAACAAATTTTGCCATCCTCTGTTAAGATATTCATATCTTATCCTCTCCTTTTTTCAGTGAAATTTGCAACCGCTATTTTTATAAAGGTTTATTTTATTGGAAGATTTCTCAATATGATGATCATTTTTCTAGATACACAAAGTTTTTGGGTGGCTATAAAAATGTTGAAAAAGCTTTGAAAACAAATCTATGGAATTATTTTTCCCACTTTAATAAGAAACAATTAAGTTGGCAGTATCACTAATCGATGGTTTTCAATGAACAACATGGCATCAAATAAAGATAACATCTCAAATTTAAACATATCATAATGCTCTTTGCAATGGCCTTGCAGCATAGTGCTGTAAATATTTCTTTTGTGTGAATATTTCATAAGAGGCAGCAAAGGACACATTATGCACAAGATTTTGAATTGTTGATAATGCAAATTAGTAACATAGGTTTAAATATGAAAAAAAATTCAAATAGAGTGCATTTTGTTCAGAGTTGCATAAGAAATTTTAAGTACACATAGTTGTCATAATATTTATGAAAATGTTATTGTTAAGAAATGTTAATGTTATCACTTTATTTCTGTTTTCTATCCCTATTTCCCTTTACAAGTGGATCAAATGAAGCACGGTACAGACGTATGGTTTGTTAGTATTAATACATTGTTACAATGGATTGGATATACAATTTGTATATCCAAATCATCGGTATCATTACATGTATCTTTCATCTTTTTGTTATTCCTCGGAAATTTGAAACGTATCGGAAACAAATACACATTATCTATAAGCATACAATTTGAATTACACATAGTTCGAAATGTGGTGGGGTGATGTGGGTTTTATGGACTTGCACAATCTAATTTTGTAAAACAAAACAGATATTTACAGAACCATTGTGAGGTTTAAACTGACACATTTCAACCCTCATCCACCCTTTACCCCTGCCCCTATCCCCCAACCCTAGCCCTTCACAAATATCAGTGATCATCCCTACACTGTCTACTCCACACACTGCTACATGTAGGTGACTCGAGTAAACCCAAATCATCCCGCCAACTGCCAGAAAATAAAATCTTACGTAGGAAGCACTATTAAAACTTCTCGAGCAAACTGGAAACATATGAATTCAGACCAAAAATAAAAATATGGAAGAAAATAATATCAAAATTGACTCGATAATACTGCAACAAAATGAAAGAAAACTAGTATGAAGAATTTCAAAGTAAATGGAAAACCAAATAATATAATTCAGTAGACTCTTGTTATAAAGAACCATAATATAACAACAAAGAAAATTTTCCTGGTCCCAAAGTTGTCATTTGCTTTGTATTTTATTGTTTGTTCAACCTCGATATAACAAAGTAATATTCTGGTTTCCAGGATAGGGACGGTGATTTTTCATTTAAAAAATGTCTTTTCCGCAAAAAAAAAAAAAAAAAATCGAATTTTGTTTCAACTTGCTTGAAATATGGAAATTCTCTTTTGTCTTTGACTTGGTATACATAAAAAAAGACAATTCTGTTTGCATAGAAGTTAATACAAATATCATGTATGGTTTGATTTGCTGCCATTTTTGTATTTTTTTTTCGGTTTGTTTGCTGACTTTTTGTAATTTTTGTTATGAATTTTGTGGTTCTTTCTTTCAATATGTGAAAATTTGGAGAAAAAGAGAGGTTTCAAAACTCACTTTCCGTTTCAAGTAGTCATTTCCATGAATTCTGGCCATTTCCCGCAATCGGTGAAAAGTCACTGTCCCTACGAGACATTTGTTATACAAGAGTCCACTGTATTTTCATATAACAGCTTCAATGTTATACACTGCAATATGATTTACCTACAGCAACATACCGGTAAGTCAAGATGGTTTATGCATTGTGGAATTCATGTAGTCATTTATGTAGTGCCAATACCCAGTGGAGTTATGGTGGGAATCCGACACTTTCATCTCACACTTTGTGTAATAACTTGCTGAATATGGCATGTATAATGCAGCCAACATACGGTAGCAATGTATGAAAAATCATTTGAATCATATCTTGCCCACGCATACCTCAAGTTTGTTGTTTTTCAGCAACATTGGCCTATGTTATTTTTCTTGAGATGAAATTACCAGTCCATATAGACAACATCAAATATACAGTAGTCTACCGTAAAATTACCAAACACATTATTAACACTTTTGAAAAGGTAAATTATCTTTTTGATTCTGTGACTCTTTTTTCAGCCATCCATATTGATAACATGTGGGATTTACAGTGGCAGACTTGGAGAATATATTTCCCCGAAATTTCTCCTACTTCAAATTTTTCAAAATTTTATTAAGCATTTACGTGCATCAACCTTTTATTTTTTCCATTTAATATTGAACAATTTCATCAAACCATTTGAACTTTATATTAATGTGAGAAAGGTTGATATTTTGCCGCAAATAAAAACACAACTTTAAAAGTAGAATCACAACTTGAAAAGAAAAGCTGACAATTTGCAACCACAATTTATAAACAATAATCAACCCCTGTTTAATACAAAATGGACTGTTATGTGGAGGAGATCTACAAACAGTTGGTTAATTCACAAATAAATTTTAAAAGCCACAGACCTTGAGAAGTTATCATTCTTTTGAGTGCAAGAATGTGGAACATTCTGTACATGTATGTTAATTTCAACCGATAGGTGAATTTCAAAAGGGAATTCCCTGATTACCTAATCATCTTTGCAATTCACAAAAACATGCCATAACAGCAGGTTATGTACACTTTTGTATCTTTCATTTGCTTCAACTTTTCATGAACCTTCTCATTGGTTCACAATTATGTAACACAACTTTCCATGAACTTTCAAGAAAATGAACTATTCCTTTATATTATTTCATTACATGATTGTCATCCTATTCTTTGCACAAATGTATCAAACCTTTCAGGTTTACAACCTCTTTATCTCTCGGAGATGTACTACAATAAAACCATACCTACCCACAATTTCATTAACCATACGTCATAGAATAGAATTCTCATAATCCATGTAACCAGCGGTACGTACAACTTCTTAGCTACAACATTGCTATGTGTTATTTACAATGAAATGTCACCTAGTACAAATGAAATGGCAATTCTGACCACAGTTTGAAGGTTTGGTAATGCATTAGCATTACATTTTCATATCATTGCAAAAAACAAAAACAAAACAAAAATGCCTAAACTTTGCTTGTGGTTTTCTGAGTGTGGTGCAGAGAGAATGTAAGTTGAGAGGTAATGCACAAAATCAATGTCACTGCTTATGATTATCTACAGAAAGGTATTGTGTCAATACAATAAATAATACATCATCATCATTACAGAATGAACAGCCTAGCTTAAACTGCCATATCTTGGTGGCAAGATAAACAAAACTGTTTAGAAACATGGTATCTAATCTGTAATCACAGCTTTTTTGACCTCCTGCATTAATAATTTATCAATTTGTGGCTCTTACAAATTATCAAACATATACAAGGTTCTAATGGAATCCTTTCTTTATGATTCACACATTTTTAAAGTCAGTTTGGAGAAAACACAACTGGTTTATTTTCAGTGAGTCCCCCCCCCCCCCCAAAAAAAAATAATAATAATAATAAAAATGAGGAAAAATCACCATACTCGATTGCACTACAAAACAGTTGCATTCTGGCTGCTTGGAAAATAAAGAGTTTGCCAAATAATCCAAAGTATATTATTCCAACATTGGACATCATATTTTTTATTTTCTGGAGATTCTACTGGATGGTTTATGGACTGGTTTATGGAAGAGAGAGATAAGCCAAAATGCATCACTGAAACAACTTCTCTCATAATTAGTGGCATGTTGAGTAATACAAAATTTTTAAATACTATTTTTAGGTTATGGCACAGCTATAAGGAAAAGGGTATATCTGATGGATAGTACATATCTATACTGTGCAACAAAATAATATAGGCCTACAACCTTAAACGGAAAATATACAGTAATTGCTAGAATTTAACTTGATGGTATAAATGTAAAAAAAAAGCAATTAAAGCACCATGATATCAAATAGGTGTTTATTTCAAAACAAAAAATAGTAACAAAAATTAACGTAGCTTGATTTGAAATATGCATATCTCTGTCTATATATATAGATATATTTCATATATGTGGACATAACGTAAATTATTTCATGATAAACAGATATAGCAACCTAAAAATTGTACAATATTTATACATAAACATGTTACAGTACGATCCATATAGAGTAACAGGATTATACTCGTTACATACATATCATATATAATATTTTGTTACAAGCTATAAACATTGAACAGTTGTACTGTTACCATCGAAACAAAAACTCAAATGTACCATCAATTCAAGTGACAAGAATTAAGTACATTTCATAACGAGTAAAAAAAAAATTAAAGAGCTCCAATGCATAAAAAGTGATATCTAGAAAGTAAATTCTAGCATTGTCACAATTCTGTTGGGTTTACATAACCTACTGTATTACAAACATAGCAGTGAAATGCCAGCATTTCACGAAATGTTAAAACGTTTGTTTACTGACTGTTAAAATGTCTGAACTTGAGATACATGTAAAGTAAAATTGTCTAAAACCTTGGACCATTTTCCTGCTCCTTTGCATTAAGTTAGTTATAAATAATTAAAGCTAAAAAACAACTAGTATTAAAACTCAAACCAGCTGAATAAAGATAATAATCATGGTAGGCATTATCAGTTTATCAAAATCAAAACCACTCACGTGATAATTATCAATATTTAAAATATGCCATGGCCACACCATTACTAGTTATGATAAATAAAATTGTCAACAACAACAAAAGAATATCACCATTACAATTTGTACTCTCAACTTGATTTTGGTTCAAGAAATCCAAACATAAAATCACTACTACAGACTTACAGATCTATTACAACATATTCTGTTTATGCAAACACATATGCAATACCTACATGTACAGTACATAACCAGAGATGTACAAAAATCTATATCTTCACTGGATTTTTGTGCCTTCTTATATTTCTGGTACCATACTATCTCAAAAGATAAGATCAAACTATCTACCAGCTCGCAGACCCCTAGTTTTCTGGAAGTGTGTAAATTAGAAATCAACGCAAGAAGTCTTACATTTGTGGTACCATACTATCTCAAAACATAAGATCAAACTATCTACCAGCTCGCAGACCCCTAGTTTTCTGAGAGTGTGTAAATTAGAAATCAACGCAATATTTGTGGTACCATACTATCTCAAAACTTAAGATCAAACTATCTACCAGCTCGCAGACCCCTAGTTTTCTGGAAGTGTGTAAATTAGAAATCAATGCAAGAAGTCTTACATTTGTGGTACCATACTATCTCAAAACATAAGATCAAACTATCTACCAGCTCGCAGACCCCTAGTTTTCTGGAAGTGTGTAAATTAGAAATCAACGCAAGAAGTCTTACATTTGTGGTACCATACTATCTCAAAACATAAGATCAAACTATCTACCAGCTCGCAGACCCCTAGTTTTCTGAGAGTGTGTAAATTAGAAATCAACGCAAGAAGTCTTACATTTGTGGTACCATACTATCTCAAAACATAAGATCAAACTATCTACCAGCTCGCAGACCCCTAGTTTTCTGGAAGTGTGTAAATTAGAAATCAACGCAAGAAGTCTATAAGATCAGAAAAACGAAAAAGAGAGAAAGACTGATTTTGTTTCATTATTATAAGTGCCTACATAAAGTAGGTCTTTGAGAAAATTCATGGTGAAAAACTGCTACTTAGATATCTTGCAATGAAATGTGTACACATCTAAATCTCTCTACCAAGAAACATGACATCCTATGGAATGGTATTTTATAAATCTATTACTGAATGAATCAATAGACAAAAAAAGGTCCGGGGGGGGGGGGGCGATACAGAATCTATAGATCACGCAATTACTCTTCATCCCTTTCTCATTTACACCATGAAATGCAATTACCAGTGGAGAGCATTTAATTACTGATCCATCATTACAGACAGATTGATGGGCGAGTTGTATATATCCCTGGCAATTCCCATGGGGGGAGGGGGGGGGGGAGGGGCAACAGGGATAGTTATCCTGGTAATCGACCTATAGTAATGGGATGATTATCGAATTCCACGGTCACACGCAACACAACGTCAAATCATCAGCATCAGAGCTGATGTGGAGTTTAAGTGCGAAGACTGAGACAGACAAACACACACACAGACACAAACAGACATACACACTGAGACACAGACACACATACACAGACAGTAAGACACAATTCTTCCCACACATGGGTTGACTAGCCTGCAGGGAGAATGAGATGTACCAATTAGGAGTCATTTCTTGGGGATATTTTCAGTTTTGGGGGTACACAGATATCAATCCATGCAGAAGACAACCACGGTAAAATACTAAACAAAAGTATCTTCTGTACATGTTTTTTGTTGTGGAATAAGAGCAAGAAGTTAATTAATTGAAAGTAACCCCAAATTTCTCCTCCAGCCAGTTAATTAACTGACATTGGAGAGATTTTTATTTCTAACGGACAGGAAATTAATTCAGATTTGCAGTTGAGAAAAGTAGTAAACACCGTCAAAGAATCAAACAGCCAAACTAATATTACATTGAGAAAAATCTTGCAATTACAATTGCTCTGTAGCACTCATCTGCCAAATTAATCTCATAATTGGTGCATATGACTGTTTCTTGGCCTCAACAGAAATATTTCGTAAACATTTTCTGAAAATGCAGAGGTGCTGAAAATGTGCATCCGAGTTCAGCTGTAAAGAGCACACAAATGGAAACGTGTAGCATCTGGTGTTTACGGCAAACGCTCCAATGGCCCCCGGACAATCTTAATTCCGAATCGATAGCGGAAACCCGCGACACTTTTCGAGATAACTCGTCGTCTAGAAAACGTGTCGCTGCGGTAGGGCTAGCATTTCGTTAGCCACGAGCGGTCGTCAATCTCTAGGAGGAAGAACACGAGGGGGGATTGTTATTGCCGCATTGATTGGGAAGGATGTTTTCGGATAGTTCTCACGTCTCGACGCACCGCATCCGACGGATTGATATTACAAGTCGTCTTTCCCCGTTTCCCAATAAAACACGCCAGGGCGGGGTGGAACAACTATGGAGGAGGAGGTTTGTTATCGATGAGAGAAAAGAGGCGATGGTAATTTGCACCGCCCCCGGTCTCTTCGCAAACATCTGCTTGTTCCAGGGCATGCTCTACTATAATTCTTCCTCCCAGCTTCAATCAATGAACTGATTGGCCCTTGGCTAGGACTGGCCTGCAACCCACATACTAGTTGAAGCTGAAATCTTCATATGCTGACTAAGAGTTATGCTACAGCAGTGGAACTAGTAATGCAGTAAATTTTAACCTTATTTTAACCTTTTCTGATACTAACTACAGTGTTTCTTTTCCGATTATCTTTTCTTTTTCTGTTAGAAATGATTTAACATTGGAAGATGATGTTTCTGAAAATGGTCATTTTTGGCAGACTTTTGATGGCAGAGACTTGCCCTTCCAGAGAGGGGTTACCTTTTTGGGTTCCTCTGAGATTCTTTCTCTCTGCCACACTCTAAGCCAATAACTATGAAGTGCATTCTCAACAGTAATAACCATATTTGGGTGGATCTTTCAGCATTTTAAGCTCTTAAAACCATGATCCATGTCTCCAAAGGCAAGTCTTTGCCGTAAAAAATGAACAAAAAATACCATTTTCACTACCCTCTACTGTCAATGTGAAAACATTTCTTACAAGAAAAACACAACAATACATCTGATAAACCTAAATGCAGTTAATATCAGAAAGAGCTTGTTTAATGCATGGCTAGTTTTGTTGCTGTAGTATAACTCCTTTTTAGTCAGCCTATGATCTTTTCGGCCTCCCCTTGTAACCAAGCAGATCTTGAGATTTTGTTGAGATCACCCAATCTTCAGTACGAAACAAAAAATGAATGTATAACGCATTTCTCTTTCTACTTACATAGATTGAAGCAGCTATATCAGTATAACTGTGCCTCACACTACTTTGAGCTTCTTGGAAACTTTGTGAATTTGTGGCATTTCTGTCAGTACTGTACCTAGTTGACAAGTATTTTAGTCATATTTGATGAAATTGAGATCAGTACAAGGTGATCAATTTTCAGATTACGACATCACACTGAATACAAGCAAGTGTATCTGAATTGTTAGCAGATTTCTGCACACTTTTGAATGTGACATTGATTTTTTTTTATTTTACATGAGAATTGAATTCACCAATCTTGGGAATGAATAACAGTTATTTCACCTACCGACTTATATAGAATACTGTACCCTGTTTCAAGTGAATGAGTAGCACAGGTGATTGTCCAACTACCAACTGTACAAGTATCCACTGCGGCTCATTCTCAGTTTAAATCCCTTTTGTTTTATTACTTTGCATTCACTTTACTCAATCTTCGTTTGGGCGATTACATATTTTAAAAAATTGGTAATTTTCACAACATTTTTCAATCTGCTGTCTGAACACATGATGAAAGAAGATTTTGTTTTACAATGAAGTTATGGTACTAGCAGCAAACTATTGTAATAATTGGACACTGAGAGTACATTATCACTTCTCTGCGAAATAGAATGAAAATAGTCGCATGTTGTACGGGACATCTTGGTGGTCGATATAATACACATTATTTTTACCTCTATTTCAGTCAAAAAAGATAATTTAATCCAGTTGATCACTGGTGTATATTACCTTCCCATCGTTCTATGAAATGACCGTGAGAGATATCTTGGAAGTTTTTAAAGTGCGGTCAGGTGACTGGAAAAAGTTGTAAAAAAGGTAAATTCTTTTATATGGAATCACCCATTTCTGCCTTGATACAGTGGAACCTAAGACCACTTAAGGGAGACAAGAAAAGTGGTCTTTAAGTAGGGCCTACAGGTAGGGACAGTGATTTTCCGTTTTACCAGTAAATTAAACGGAATATCCGTTTCATTCTTGTACCGGTACTTTTCTTGTAAAAATTCATGGAATTCACCTTTGCAAAACGG
>JZLH01S0616272.1:40268-62400 GCA_001188425.1 Eucidaris tribuloides
GCGACAATCCTCGGACCCTCGGTTGCGCTTGGAGGGGAACACTTGCGTTACGCCTTTCTGTAATCACGATTTCTTTTGGTCACAGAGCAGTCTCCATACAGTGGGGTACGCCCTAAGCGCCAGGATTTTGGCCTCGAGGGCGCGGGCGAGAGGCTCCACTTGGGGTAAAATGGCATGGCGCCTCTTGAGCAGCCTTAGCTCGACTTACTTAACCCCTAGATATAATAAATTCAAAGTTAAAACATCCTGCTCATAGAGGACTTGGGGTAAATATTATAATTTTAGTGACAACTCTGGCGGTTAAATTACTTTTTCAAAATTCCTCAGAAAGCACATTTCAAAAATCGAATGTGACGCAACTGTGCAGTGCCGTTCCATAATTGTCCGATCAGCCGTTAGCAAAGGTCCGTAAAGGTCGTGCGGAGGTTAGCCGTTTAACCAATCAGTGCGCTCCGCTGGTCTTGCAACGATACATGAAACCGCGATTCACAGTTTGAGCAAAATTGAACCTCACGGAAAGAACAACATTCTGGTAACATATCGTTATTAGCTTTTCTCATAAAACAACAAATTCATGATGTATGGATCTCAAACTTTCAACACACCATTTGTAAGTACTAAACTACCGTTTGGTATTGATAATGAAGGGAAGTAATGGACTTGCACATCCCTGACACAATCTTTAAGATTAGGAGCGAAGGGATCTATTAGAGATTGTTATGTCTACTCAACAAATTTAGTCTGAAGAATGAATTTACAACTAAACTTCATCTTTCAGGGAGTTATCAAGATTAGAAGTGGTAGACACTCATGGTCAATATGGGCTAAAATGATTCTGTTATCAAGTGCAGTGTGTAAGGTTTCTGTAGAGAAAGTTTTGAAGAAAACTCATCTTTTTTTAGAGAACAAATCAAAAAAGGTCAGAGATGAACCATTAGTGATTTCTTTTTGAGGTCAAATATTTTAGTTACACATTTGTGAACATTCTTATGGTCGTTATAAATAAATCAGATGTAGTTTGATGCTCTTTATGAGAGAAACTCCTCTTTTTGTTTCTTGTAATACAGAGAATCACATCTGCATTTTCTCGATACGAACAATTTCTTGAAGACTGTGCTTTATGTACATTATGTCCAGATTATCATGTCCTAAGATTTATTTTGTATAAACTTTTAAGATAAAATAAAAGATTAGATGGGTTTTGTGTACAAATCATATATGCAGCACTGCTCCTGAATTAAAAAAAAATGGCATCTATTTGTGATGATCTTTACAATTTCTGAACAAAAGGGTGTCTTTCAATTGTATTTTTGTTAGTTTTAGGCTAGCCAACTTTCACAGATGAATTTCTCTGAGTTTTCTGCTTTTCTAACTAACTTGGCAATCATGCTCGACTTTCCCTTTAAAAAGAGATAAATTAACCATGGCTGTAGTCTATTCTTGGACAATGAGGACAAATATCTGACTTTAAATCTGCCAATTTCATATTACACGACTTTCCCTCCCTTCATGACTTCACTCAATTCAGATGAAAAGATACAGTAACATGCCTCAATAGACACAGCACGTCAGATCGGGTAAGGGAATACGTGAACACGCGAGAGAATTGTAAAGACCGAGCTTTCGGAGGAGTGTCGATGTCGGGAGATGGGCGACAGCTCGCAGGGTTTCCATATCAGCGCGCCATTGTGTCAGTCGCACCACACTTTCGCAACACAAGCGCGGAAATGACGATAATTAACGCAAGCGCCCGGGCGTGAAATCGTATATGTCAGGTGTTTGGGGAGATGAGGGCAACGACGGTGATACAATGTCTGAATAAAGCGACGGTCCATCGCGCGTGAGGAAAACTGGAGCGTTCGGGTAGGTCGGGTGACGGGCATACGTAACCCGAGAGTTTAATCAGATATCTAAAGAGTTTTATGTGACAAATGCCAAAGGGCTTGCATTTGTTGTTGTCCTAATGTGACAAGGTAACAAAGTTTAGTGTTTGGTTTAATTACTGTATGTCTCTCTATGCTGCATTTGCTACAAGTGTTTATGAGAATACAAAGGATGTGCCTTAATAATATTTGAGCAACACTTGTGCTAGAATGAAATAGCTTCGTTCTGTTCAGTCTCAGTGGATTAGGATTTAGGAAGCATCTTTATCAATTGCATTATCATCATCACCACCAATACTATCATCACCACCACCATCATTATCAACACCATTGTCATTGGAATTATCATACAATTTCCTTACGGTGGGAATCTATGTCATTATTATCATTTATACCACCATCATCATCAACACCCCCATTGCCACGACCACCACCACTATCACCACCATCATCATCATCACACAATTTCCATAGGTTAGCAATCATTGTCATCTTTATCATCATTATCATTTATAGAACTATCTTGACCACCGCCGCCATCTTCACCACCACCACCACCTCCTCGTCCATCGTCATCATCATCATCATCATCATCATTATCAACACCATCATAACTATTATCATCAATGGCATCAGCATCATTATCACACAATCTAAGTTGGGAATCATCGTCATTATCAAACACACAACCATCACCACCATCAAAATCATCATCAGCATCATCAGCATCATCATCATCATCATCATCATCATCATCATCATCATCATCAGCTGCATCATCATCATCAGTATCATCAATTCATCATTAATTCATCATTATCACACACTTTCCATCTAGGTTGCTAATCATTGTCATTATTATCACCATCATTTACACAAACATTACCACCACTGCCCCTGGTGCTACCACCACCAGGACAGGGACTACGGTTAGGGCTTGTGATTTGACTGGGAGTAAAGTTTGTCAGTTGTCCGGAAGAAGGGCCTTAGCATATATTCCCGGCAAAAGGACCTAAACACTAAATTGTCTCTAACTTGAAAACCATTGGCTCTTTTCACAAGAAAGGAAAATGGTGTGATATTTTTAGATCCTTTTGTTAATCTTTTACACATAACTGCAAATGATGCAGTATTTGGTACCCCGGGGTACCAAGTAGAAATCCGCCATTTTGTTGAATTATTTATTTATTTTTCAGCACTGTATCCTGGGTTACAAAATTATGTAACAGTTATGTAATAAGGGTGAAAATAACACATTTAGCTTCATTTTTACCCCATTTTTCGTAAGTTTATGCCTTTTTGTTGTGCACTTGCAAAGCCTCTGCATCATTACCACTGATTTCAGCGATCATAACTGAAGAAAATATATTTTTTAACACAAGAGGGTGCTGCACAACGCGGTACCCCGGGGTACGACGGTACCCCGGGGTATGGCGTGGTGCATCAAATATCAAATGAGGTATATTTCTTAAATTAGACAAAATTTTCTGTTCAGGCCCTTCTGCTGGGAACATATGCTTGGGCCCTTCTACCCGGACAACCGATGAGTTTAGGTTTAGGAAAATGAATTTTTCTGGTATGTCATATGAGATATAATGATGATTAGATCAAATAGATAAAGACCAAATGTTAATAAATCATTAAAATACTCAAACTTACTTGTCCTTGACTCTCAGTATCTGTGTATGAAATGATTTCATATTCTCATAGCTGGCTCTGTCCGTCACAGAGTAGACCAATAAGAAGCCGTCCCCCGTCCTCATGTATTGCTCCCTCATGGCCGAGAATTCCTCTTGACCTGCTGTGTCCAGAACTGAAAAGATGGAATAAAAATATAAGAACATTTCATTAACTTTATCAGCCTCCTTTCAAAAACGTAGAGACATAATAATTAACATTGAATATAATACGATAATGAGCTTCATAAATACAAATCGTGTTGTATTCACAAATTCAAACATCCAAGGTTTTTAACCACCCTGCCACTAGGGATTACTATTATTACACTTTCAGACGAATTCGGCTTTAGTTTGTCTGTAAAATGATACATACAATAAATTCATAATTATAAAGTAAAGTATACATATGTTTAAATACACGTAGCAAAAAACCTTGCCATAGATGACACATGCATCTATTCAAGAAATATTTTGAATAACATAGCATTATGGATGTCACATTATCTGATGTCAAAATGTAAACAAGTATCATCATCATAATCTTCTGTATGATAATGTTTTGCGCTACACCTATCACACAACTACCTAACAATATTATTTTGTATCATTTACAGTAACTGATTTTTGCTCTGATATTTGAATACCTTACAAATGCAATTTACGTATCATACTTCCAGTACCATAACTTTGTAATCTTCTATAAGTTCTATATAGTTAGATTGTATTGAACTCTGTTCACTTTTAACGTTTACATATTGTACAGAAGAAACTCGCACTCAATCTTAATCTTCATGATTAAGAAGGGATACGAAGGAAGTTATGTGCTAGACGTTAGTCTAGCTGGTACTTCCATTTTATTTCACCTTTTGACTTGCGAGTCAGACTTAACATTTTCTACCAACAGACCTAAATTGTCCCACCCATTTCATGAATTCATATGACCTTACTGAAATAATATAATGTCTATACAACAGCACCAAGTACAAGGAAGTTCTGTAGTTCATTGAAAGGTATTTTATCCTTGTTATGGGGTTGTATGCATGTGGTATTTGAAACATTGAGACGTCTAATCTATAGAACAGATTGAGGGTGGTTTTGTGTAGCTGGAAAAGATACATACACTAATATCCTGTGTGGAATTTTGGTCGACGAAATGTACTTGAGTATGTGAATGTGTATTGTCTAAACAGACAAAACGAGAGGAAGTGTGCAAGTCAGACGACCCAGACACAATAGAAATATGATAATAGGAGTGGAATTTGCGTGATTATAAATGTAGATTTAAATTCAGATGAACCAATTCTTTACAGATTAATATTGTGACTTTTGTTTTTGTAGATATATTGTTTGAGACATGATTATTGCAAATGCATTGGAGATAATACATTGCATGGCCAGAAAATCCGAGAGGCGAGAGGACTGGAACCACCCTCACCGCCAGCCATACATTAAAAAAACAATTTTTTAAAGATAACTAGAATGGGTTTCTAACACATTTTCAAAATTCCCTGACTTTCTATGACTTTCCAATACAAAAAGAAAATGTATTTCGATGACATTTTTATATTTTTAAGTGTGTAAAAATACATCATAATAATGTACATGTAGCTCTCAATCAAGGGTAATTGTAAAAATATCTTGAATCAATGATTTCCCTGACTTTCCATGAGTTTTTGCTTCTGGAAAAACAAACTCCCTGACCTGTTTAAATCCTGTAGAAAACAGCCATAGATCCTGAAAAATTAACATGTGATTTTCCCTGCTCTGTCTATTCAGATTGTTCAGGCAAAACAGTATTTTCAAGCTACACGCACAACTCGAACAACTTTACAGAACGAGTCTAAAATATGCAAATTTATCCATCCAGGTGTAAGAACTTGGTCATGAAGGGGTTGAAAAAATAATTAAGTTTGGATGAAATTTGTCATGTAAATTTGTCTATTGCCCCAGGCATGAATGTCAATTCACTGCTTGCAATAGAAAGTGCCATCGGCAAGGGTACACACCAGAATTCATAATTTGACCCTACCGTTTTCAAATGAAATCACCATGTCGTGTAACTGTGCCTCACGTAGCGGTCAGGGGTATGATTAAGATACATCCAAGTTTCAACTGAACAAACAACTAGCACACTGATAATTGATTCTGTTTTCTGCTACGGAATTGACACATGATTTGCACACCCCGAAATGAGCTTATATCAAGCAAATATGCTAACTATCATTCATATTGCAAAGAATCACCTAAATCTTAAAGGGAGAAGGCGCCAGCAACTAACAGGCATAAGTTAAGAAATAAAGAGGCATTGAGAGTATTGTGAGAATTATGGTATATGGTGATAAAGACAGCCTAAATAAGGGCTACTGTGTGACATTCACACTCAGCAAGTTAATTTGTGTTTATTTTATGTCTTTGCAAGCCTTATCTTAAGATAAAACTTGCAGAAACAGTCATAGGGGGGAGCTTATCGATTCAAACAGTGCATACATTACTACGGCGTGACTAACACACTCGGTGGCATGCATCGGTCATCATGCTTGGTCAGTTTCAGCAATGTGTGCGATCTGATTGGTTGACAAGAACTCAAATGTTTTCTTAACTTATGCCTGTTAGTTGCCAGCGCCTTCTCCCTTTAACATCTCATAAAAGTCTAGTCTAAGTCATAGACTGCTCTTTAATTTACCCCAACCCCGAGCGTAGCGAGCTGCGAGCATAATGTGTCCTCAGAAAATCTAGGGGCAAAAAAGAGAACGGTCTAAAACTTAGACTAATAAAAGTCCAGTGGCTGAAAATTCAGGTTTCAGGAAAATAAGGGCCCTTGAAATTCAAACAGAATGCAGTGTCTTAACGAAGCTCACCCAACATGAATTTTACACAGCCATTAAACTAGTCTGACTGCCAGACCTAATTTGTGTATCATAACATAACATAGCCTTCAATTTCACAATATTGTCTTTTAACTTGATTATAAGTTTATTCATGGCCTCATCATAGGTCACAAAGCAAAGCTGGAACATTACTGCTCTTGCCGACACCTGACTGCACGAACCAATATCAGTGTCATGCATGCTACCGACCAATAACTGTGTCTCGTTGACCGCATAATGAAGTAACTAGCTTAGCACTGCTCCCCGACTGGGCGCCCTATTCCCTACCCTACCATCCAGCTCGAAGGTCAAGGGTCAAATACCCTCCTGGCACCTTGGGGTGAGGGGAAGGTCGTTTATGGGGTGGTGAAGGAATGAACGTGAACACTGGGCCTGTAATATTGATGCATTTTTATGTTTCCTCACAAAACATGTATCACAGTTGCCCTGGCTGGGTACCAATAAATGGAATTGATGCAGAAGTGGAGACTACTTAATTCATGCAGAGTGTCTTGAGTATTGAATGGTCAATGACATTTAACAAGGTCAAATGCTTCCAAGTGGGTGGTATCCATACCTGGGGATATGTCTAATGTCCCAAGTACTAATCAGGCGTGCAAAAATACCTTGATATTTTCCACATTTTTAAAGGTAAACATCAGGATGAGTTGAAACTTTGATGGATTATTTTCCGTATGTTTTCAATTCCATGCATGTGTTTTGGCCAGTTTATATTTTCCACATTATTAAAGGTAAACATCAGGATTAGTTGCAACATTGATAGATTATTTTCTGTATGTTTTTCAATTCCATGCATATACATGTTTTGTGGTAATTGTAACGACTGATGATAAAGGCCATGGCTCAACAGATTTCTGGGGAAAATTAATGTGACATAGGTGTACAACATTAAAAAGAATTTATAACACAATTGAGGCACGAGCAGTACATAACTTAACCCCCCCCCGAAAAAAAAAAAAAAAAAATTAAACAAATTATGAAAAGTGTAATTTGTTATTTCAGCATTTAATCAAGAGCTGACATATATTTTTTTGGAAATTTTTTTCTCCCTTCATCATGATTCTTTCATAGTGCCTAGATAATGAATAATTGACAATTTCCATAATGATTCAAAATGAATGGACTTTTCGAGAAGGACCTACATGTAGGCCTAATGTTGGCTATGTCCTTTCAGTGTGTGTGTTTGTTTTTAATCCACACTCTGACTTTATTTCCACATTTTGATGATTAATTTGAGTGTGTTTCAATTTTAGTTTTTGTTTGGATTTATATAATTTAACAAAGTGAATTAGTCAGCCTCAAAATACATTCATTTCACTACTATGATATTGATGATCGAGACATGTAGCCTACATGTAGATGAATGAATAGAAATGACTCATTTAAACAAATAGAGACAGAAACAGTGCACACACACACACACAAATTAATTTACGAGGTAGAGAATTGTTTTGCGGCTTTGATTTGAGTCATCAAAATTTATTCACATTTCAGATGGGATTAATACGAGCACAGTATAAAAAATCCTCTAATAATTGAAGATGTTGACATACATACTACATCCCATTCACACTGCCAATCTTGTTTCCCAAAAGCATTTTGTGTGTGTGTGTCGAACTGATGGCTTTTTAAATCCCGTTTTCAAAAGTCGAATCAAACCATTCTTTTGGCCAGAACACATCTCAATGTGGTATCTTCTCATCGTAAATGTCTGAAAACAGGTTTTTTTTTTCCATTTTTTTAAATATGAAATTAGGTTTTCTTAAACTTGTTTGCTCACAGAAGTGCTACCAACTGCTGCAAATATATATTAATCGCACATATCATGGGTGTACATGTATGCAAGGGGGGGGGGGTTGCGAGGCTTCAAAAGGTCCACATTTTTTCCGAGGGACCTTACACATCTAGTTGCTATTTCACTATAAAAAGTCCAAAAACATCATGATTTACAGCCTACCCAGAATTGACATTTTACTCAGATATCGCTTATTTTTATTGTAAAACGTTCAAAAAATTATGATCGTTCCCCCCCCCCCCCCCCCCCCCCAAAAACTTCTGGATACATTCCTGCAGATGACTGTTGTTTTTTCCTGGTAAGCTCACATTTAATCTTGAATTGTTCAAATATTTGAAGGACAAAAATGACAGAAAATTTTCACACTGGATGGACAACAAGGTGTTATGGCACAGAAAATGTTTGACCTTTGACATCAGCTATGTCACATTCATTGGGATCAGTAGAACTGTGTGGTGATTTACATACTTTTTCAATTTTCATACCTGGAATGACTGTGGCGTCCTTTTCTTTTCATTTGATTGTGACTACGCATAAACCGTTCCTAAACCCAGTTTCACATACCAGCTCTTGCTCACAGTGTGAACGGGGCTTTATATTGGATAATTAATAGCGCCCGCCACTAGAATGTGCTAAAATTAATTGACGACATCTACAGGCTATGAAGCAAATGTCACGGCTCCTGTCAAGCAGTATTGTCTCAAACTTTGTCAGCGACTCTCCGCACATTATGAATCACAGGGGGAAGAACGTGGAGAACGAAAAGAAAATGTTACGTCCCCGGGGTACGATAAAAGAAGACAGTCGTGATAAAATATTGAAGTACTGAATGGTAACCGACTGCCGTCATGACTTCTTGAAGAACCGCACCAATTGGTCCCAGCGTAGTTCTGTCAGCCACCCAACATTTTCATGTGGTTTGATATGAGTCAGGTATGAATTTAGAAATTTAAGTTAGTGCTATTTTTAAAATGTATCATTTTGATTAGGTTTTTGTTTGTTTGCTTGCTGGTTGATGTATGTAACTCGCTTTTGAGACTATGACTTTGTATTCACTATGAATTTTCCTTTTTAGTTTTTCCAAAGAAATATCAAAAGTCAGTAAAGATCATTTGTTTAGTAGGTGGATGTACTGAGACTAACCCATCCCCCCTCCCCTTTCAACAATAAAAAATCTTGAATGTTTGCAGATCTATATACCTTTGTGAGAAATTCATGCACTACATGTGCAAGTGTATGTTTTTCTCTCTACAGCAAATTTTCCTAAGTAGTATAGTAAGTAGTAAAGCCACAGAGCTGCCAACTTTCATCAGTGCCTTTCAGTAATTTCACAGCTGAAAATCAGTAATTTTGCCATATTTTGAATCAAATAAGAAATTCTAACATAAATGCAGTAGAATTACACAAGACTGATTTGATAAAATCAGTATTTTTGCATGCGACCTCCAGTATTCTTTGCCACTATCAGTAGAAATTACTGAAAATCAGTACCACTTGGCAGCTCTGAAAGCACATCCTTGGCCCTAAGAGTACATTTAACCCGTTGCCTCCGAGATTCTGAAAATCCCATAGAGTTAACACAGGCCACATCCGGTTCCCGTAGCCAACGGGTTAACTATTCAACAGAAATTTACATCCTGGTATTCAAGAGGTTAAACTTCAACAGGAAATGGCATAGATGTGTGTTCATATCAAACCGAATATATTCACTTCATATAAATGGAGAATCAGAATCATTGTGCAATCTCACAACCATTTGTGTAAACAATTAAAAATCTTGCGCAATCCTGTGCAAACATAATTTGCCTGATATGAATACAAAATCCATAATGAAAGCAAACAAATGAACCAGACACCTTACTGTTGTACAATAATCTTTATGCATACACTCAGTGTATGTACTTGTACACGTAGCTCAAGTCACCTTTTGATATCATATTGAGTGCTAATGCCATAAAGTGCTATAAAAATATTCGGCGAAACAAGCATCCGGAATTGTAAATGAATCTATTAACTACTGTGTAACACAAAATGACACTGATACCAATGGAACTTTTGTTCTCTCCTTTATTTTTAGTTTTTGTTTACAAACAATCAAAGATAAAGGCTAACTATTTGGTAAAATTTTCTGCATAGAGTCTACCTTTAATGTCAACAGACCCCTGCTATTTTAGTGGAGTAATTTGTTCGTTTTCCTTTTTCAATATGACATGGTCAGGTAACGCATTTGAGCGCAGCTTGAATTTGTGGTTTGATAACAGAGTTTCTCTGAAACCGGCATTTCATTGAATACCAACAAACAAATCAGTTATTTTACAGAATTCCAATAATATTTGAGTCATAAATGCAGTGTACTTTTCTTCAAAGCCGTGGTTTAGTATTTGTTTGTGTACATAGACATCTGACAATTTTTTAATGGGCCTTTCATAAAGCAGGGCTCCACACTAACTTTTTAATTGACTTGCCCTTTGGGCAAGTAATATTATGACTTATAAATTTACTTGCCCAAAATAAAAAATGTACTTGCCCGAAAATAGCAAATAAAAAACACATCATTTCTCACTAATTTTAACCACTATGGCCCTTTTTATGGCACTGAAAGTTTATTTTATACAGACACTTGCAAAATGTTTTTACATCATTTCACACATATTTTTGGCATTTTTGGTAACATTTTTGGACCTGTTTTCCTCATTTAACATCAGGTATTACTTGCCCATTTGGGCAAGTAAATATTCAAATATTGATTTTTTACTTGCCCGACATGAAATTTACTTACCCAGGACAAGTGGGCAAGTGCTAGTGTCAAGCCCTGCATAAAGTATGCTGCCCCCTGCTCTTGGGCAATGGAAATATTGCCCATTCCTTCTTTCAACTGTGTTTGTGTATTTTACAACCTAGATTGAAAATCTGATTGTTATTTTAAGACAGTGATCAGCACCTTGTGATTCATCATCTTTGTTGATCTTCTTGGCCGTGTGTTTGCATTCAACGCGTAATATTAATCAAACACTAACATGACTGGAGTACTGCAATGGCTTCATATGCTCCAAACTTGTCCAAGACTTGATTCAAAATTGGTCTATTACTGGAATATCATCAGTTGTTAGGCAGAAGGGCCCTAGCATACATGTATATCCCCAGCAAAACCATTGTTTGTTTGTTTGTTTTTCACGTGAAAACATAGCATAATATTTTGATCTTCTGTCAGCTGTGAAAGCCCAAGTATAGTTTTGGTTATTCAGACAAATTTTTCATCAATCCTTCACAAATTATGGCATTGTGATGCCACACATCAGAAAAACAACATCAAATCTGCTAAAGATTTGCTTTTAGTGACATTTTGTGCTTTTTGATTATTGATCACAAAGCAAATATCACTATGCATCTCCATCACAAAAGACGCACCACCCAACTTTCTCTTTTTTGCAAATTTCTCAAAAATGAAGGCGTGGCAGGGTGTGTGATTATCATCTTAAAACACAATAGGAAAATTTCATCTTTCACCATTTACGCAAACTACACACTGCCTTTAAGAACAATCCACACACAGGGTTCTCTCCAGTGTATAACACACTTGTCGCTAACACCAAGGGTGAACTTGAGAGAGAAGACTACCACCATGTGTAAAGTTTTGCCACCAAGTGTAAATTTAAAATCTTAGTACACTTAGCAATGCAAAGCAGCAAGTGTAAATTTATCAGAAGCATGTGTAATATTTTGCCAACTGACATTTCCACAATTTGCACCAAGTGTAACAAAAATTCTGGTGAGAACCCTGTCCACACACATGCCAAAATCATTTCGAGAAGGCAATTGCATATTCACTCTGACTGTTATCTGTTTAGACATCTTTATCACCTACAGTACATATTGGGTTACAATGAATGCACTATAACTGTCAACCAAATTCACTGCACAATATCCAGGCACCATCCTTACAAATATTGTTGATACAGTAAACAATATAATGCAATACATATGCTTCATAAGCTTGCATGTATTAGGCCGCTATACAACATTGTTTATGTAGTAATTTGTAGTTTTACTAATTCTATTTCAGTGATTTTTCTTACTTCATCAATTCAGTCACATGCAAATACAGTGTATTGTCAACCATGAAATTTCATGATCCCATCCCATGTCAAAATATTCACCATCTGACCTGTTATAACAGTATCACTCCATGAAAATGAAAATGCAGGTCTGCACTGTAGTGTGTGGAAGTGAGCGTGAAGTCACATACATGTAGCTGCGATCCCAAATCATGTTTGAAGTCAAGCCATTCACACAAGGAAAATACGCTGTGATTTGGGAGGATCGCGATGAAAAAATGCTCCAAATCACGATATGAAATATGCGATTTAATTTGCAATTGCAATTTTAGTTTGCTTTTCAAACAGTTGCAATTTACTTTTATACTTGGGTGATCGCAATTGTAAACACAATTACAATCACCATTTTGCCACATGTGAAAATGCGCAGTCTCAATCTCATCATCAACACAAAGCATATTTCACACAGCATCAAGTCATAGTAAAGTAATAACGGGTGGACAGCTATATGTAAATGACACATACACAGTACCACAGAACACCCCCCCCCACCCCACCCCCTTTTATTTATGTATGTACCAGTCTAGCAATGGGGCGATTGTGTAAATATTTGCAAATATACCTCAGTCCCAGCCAGTGACATAATCTATCTTCGGGCTCTCCCAAGTGTTTGTTTTGGATGAGCATAAAGAATAATGTGGGGCAGGAGGGGTTAGGTGCTGGCTGAATTCTTGGCAGGGTCTGCTAGCCTCCGGAGACCAAGGGAGACAGACTGTATACAGCAGTACTAGGGATTCATGGTAATGAGGACCTATATGTGCAGAAATCCATCCTGTTTCTGTTATTAGGAGAAGAAAACAAATATTCTCTCCCTATCCAATAGAATCATTTAATTACACAGTATGACATTCTCAATGATTAATTCACTTTCATGTGTTTAGTGGCTTTTAAGGATATGTTTATCCAAAATGTTCAGTTAAAATATCAGGTATGTCACAAAGTAGACCATGATTCTATTCAAATTAAGAGCAAAGAAGCTTTATTTAAAAACATTTTGCATAGATCATACAGTCATCAAGAGTGTTATCTTTCTTGACTTTGTACATTATTAGTAGTTATTACACTGTAGTTTCACTGTTAAGCTTCTATCATACATTTCATAATATTGCATGTATTTAACATGTATTTGCTGAACCAGCCATCTTTCCGTGATGATACAGTAGTTGAGCAGTGGTGCTATAACAATACTAGGCCATATTCAATTTTCACTTTGTATACTGAATGAATGAAAATACAAGATTATGGTTCAGGCTATGTACACAATAATTAAATTCAAAATCTAATGGTCAGTAAATTCAAACAAAATTATGTCTGTAGCTCCTATGAGGAGTGCATATTTGTGACTTTGGCACGATAAAAGTTAATGACCTACTAGTCTGATTCTCACACCCTACTCGCTGGTGCCTGGGCCCGAAGGGCACGAGCGGGGCAGCAGCAAGTTTTAAAGTGTCTAGTCTTATTACTAGACATATTAGTTTGATTGTGTAAGGAGAAAAATGAATAAGGCTTGTAAAACGGGCTAATGACCTACATGCAGGCCTACATCACAAAGCTTCCCAAAATGTCATCATCAACAACTCCCTCTCATACTGTATGTCCGCCATATGTATCGGTTACCTACACCTGACGACACAAGCATTCCGATCCCCGGTACGACTTCAACCGAGATCGGTATGCCGCTGACCAGCAGGAAGCCGTCTCCCCGGTATCACGGGGATACGGCACACCGCCCTAATTGCCTACAAATTGCCGCTTTATTCCACTGTTGTTATTGACCAACACAGCGTGCCATGTGACCCTAACAAGGAAAATTAGCCGGGATGATTTCTCGCATAATTTGTGGTGGCGAGATCCATGAGAACAACGATGGAGGGAATGAACGGATGACAGAGATGGTGATAGTGTCGGATGATGTGAAACTCAAGATGTTTAATACACTGTGTCAGAAATTGAATTTGAATTTAACGTGAGAAGTTTCATTTACAAATTGACAGTGAGGTTGAGTATACATGCAATTGGTGTGTGATTCAGATACCCGTAGAGTAGGGTAGAAAATACATTTCGACAGGTACTTCAAATGGAAACTGGACTTGTGGAATCCTGGTCAATGATGGAAAATCTGAATTTTGAGTTCCCTATTTCTTTGCTTTTCTAGATGAAAGCAACATTTGTAAGTCTGAAATAATATAGAAACAGTTCACCTCAAAGACGAATGTACCAAATATTTGTAGAGTTGACAGTTAAACACGTTGAATTTCCTATATTGGCCTTGCATCACAATATCCATATTATCACACATTGTCCAGCATTACCATTTTTTTTATTATTACTGTAGTTCTTATCACTTTGTTGGATTTGTGTTGAGATTTTGTTAAGAAAGTGAGTATTCTTGCATGTTTTCACCAACTCTATTCTGTGTAGAAAATTGTCACTGTCAGGAATGCCACAATAGATGGTTTTAAAGCATTTCTTTATGGTAAAAATTGTATTTTATAATAAGTCAAATATCACCCTTACCCACTTTGTAAATAACTAAGTTTAATAACTCCCCACAAAATTGATGCAAAGTACATGATTAACTTTTGTTTTATTTTAATTGTAAGGTTGCCAACACACACTCACACAGACATACGCAATGCATGAATACGTAAGTATACTTTAGTGTGTGTGTGTGTGTGTGTGTGTGTGTGTGTGTGTGTGTGTGTGTGTGTATTTGTGTTATAATCATCAAACTGTCAATACACTACAATCTCAGTTGAAAGAACAGTATATAAAATAAACATATTTCATGTCTTCAGATCAGACAGAGTATATGGAGGCTGGAGACTAGAACTCTGTACATCAATCACGCTCGTTTACCAAACCCAACTCGGCAAACTAGAAATCCCATCAAAAACTGTAATCAGCACCAATATCCCGTCATTACTCACTCATACAGATATTGATTCGGTCGGACCCTCTGACCAATTTGCTACCTTGAAATTCCCGTCCAAACATTTTCTCCTCCCGTCCGTGATACGGGACATCGATGTTGAAAGCTTTCATTGATTGGAAAATTATTGATGGGAAATGTGGGTTTGTTTTAGAGCTACTTGCTTTCCTTGTACTTTCCTCTAGCAGTCTCCTTGTACGTGCATCGATGATGTTCCTCGGAATGAGATGTCGATGATGCTCTACAAGCATCTATGTTTGCTTTGGTGAGCTAATGGATGTAGTTTGAGTTTATCCTTCATTCCAGAGAGATATTTCAGTGTTGGTATTGCAAGGGTTAAAGGGGAATGAAACCCAGACATCTACTTGCATTCAGAGAATTGGTAACAATAAGAAAAAGAAAATGGTGAAAGTTTGAGCAAATTTGACTGAACCATTCAATAGTTACAAATGTTCGAAGTTTACCTAATCCTAATTATGGAGGATTCTTAAATTGGCAACTCTAACACTTTCCGGGATAAAAGTGTGGAGGACTCCAGATTGGTTTTGTCCACAAATTTTCACAAATTTACAGTTTTCTGAAATGTCACTTGAGAAGGTAATCAAATTCTTTCTAAAAAAAAACCCCATGTAAATTCATTTTTGCATTCAGATATTTCATGAAAAATTAGAATAATCACCAGTAAGTTTATAAACAAGTTTTGCCTTATTTTGATTAATGTGTGTTTGAACACTTTTGTTGGTATATCATTTCTATTATAAAAAACTTTTCTGTGAAATTCTTGTTTTCTATTTTCTACTTGAATTCCATGATTTCTTTTTACTAGTTTTCTATAACATAAAAAAAACTTATTTATGACCTTACCCCCAATATCTGTTATCTCCCTTTGACTGTGTCTGCAGCATGGGCAACAGACGTGATTAACAGATTTGTAATATACCCCATCCAAGCGATACACATGCACTAGTTATTACCCAGCACGTGCCATACAAAAATGACGGAACATACAGTGTACCTTGCAAATTCATTTCCGCAGTTCTTTGCGCTACAGTCTATCGAATTAGGGAGCTGAAAAATTAAATTAGTCACTCCAATAAGAGACATAAGATTTGATAATGTGAGACCATAATTGGTTCCTATTTTCAATGAAACAGATACAAAAGATTAAACGAGTGTTTTACCATGTGTTTGTTAGTGGTGTGATGTATTGAATAATTAGAAGCTCAACTCTTCTAGAGTACAGATGATTTTTATCTCATACACCAATTTTCCTTGCCTCCCATTTTGAATTAAATCTATTGATGGATAATTTAAAGTTGAAGCCTAGGAGCTCTGATTTTTTTTTTCTTTTTCTGGCTGCCACAATGGGCGAGTATCTTAAATTCAGAAGCCCTTTCATTAAAATAACTTGCCCTGAATTTGAAAGAAAAAACATACATTGAAGGAATTCTGGTGTAAAGATGAATCTCTGTGCGTGAGCCTAGAATATGACAGTTTGTCAAGTACATGTACTGGGGAAAGTGGTGGCATGCTTGTTATTTGTTTTGTGTAATAAAAATGAAAGGAAATCAAACAGGTTACAGGTTAAGCAGTATTCAAATGGGGTTTTGAGGTAAGGCACAAAAACCAAGGTGTGTGTAATAGCTAAAGTATTATAAAGGAAAAGGTAAAGTTGGTGGTTTACAGTCTTGGATCAAGACCTCACTCTCACACGACTTTACCCTTCCTGATCATTGGACCATATCACACGCAAGTGTATACGTGTAAACATGCACGGACGAGAAAATGGTACTGGAGACAATTTTTTTTTCTCCCTTTTCTGAAACCTTCAAACAATACTACCAACAATGTTCCATTTGGCTACTCATGTACATCCTACCGCATTGTGCCACGATGCAGAATTAACTAAACATGAGAGATTATTGGGGTAGAACACAGCCTGGTTATTGATCTTCTACAGGATGGGGGGGGGGGGGGGAGTAGAGTGAATGGGTATGTGTACACCTGGAATAACTACAAACAGACTTCCCTACGAGAGGAAGTGGTTAGATTCAAGGACAGACCAAAAACCCAGACGTGAAACTTGAACTTTTAGAGTTATTTGTTTTTTGTTTTGCAATATTTCTGATGGATGTGGAAGAAGTAAAATACCACACAGGTAGTCAAACAAGGATAAGGAATGGTGCAGTGGCTGGTGAGGTTACATCGGTATACCGGTAGTCCTATTCCTATGTCTAGATGATGATATTGATGATGATGATGATGGTGTTGCTGTTGATGATAATGATTATCCTGAGATGATGATGGTGATAGTGATGACTAAGCTGGTGGTAATGATGTTGAGTCGAGATGATGATAATGATGACGACAATGATGAAAATAAGGATATTGATATTTATGTCAAAAGAGTATATAATATTTAACATTGTCACAACTTTCATTGGGTTTTTATTCTCTGTGTAATGTAAATGTAATATCATTCATACATGATTGAGCTACAAAACACAAAGAAAAATTGAAATTCATTATATTATTCTTATTCTTATTCTTATTCTTATTATTATTATTATTATTATTATTATTATTATTATTATCATTATTATTATTATTATTATTATTTTATCATCATTATCTCTAATATAACTATATTGCTACTAGTATATTGTTATAAAATTGTTTGTTGTTATTATTATCAAATTTAAGCATCAGTATTATCATTATTATCGTATTATCTTATAAATCCTTATAAAAGATACAAATAAATCTGGTCACTAATGGGTTGGGATGAAGTGATCCAAAAAGTGAATATGCATGTACTCTATCACCACAGCTATTTGCTGCAGTTGTGGGGCAAGCCCATTTGCACTATTGTTTGTACACTCAAGGTCATGCGTTTGAGACACTGAATGGCTCCAACAATCTGCTGGATTGGATTTAATTCCTTAACAAAATCATAATCGCAAATATTATCAAAAGAATTCTATGACTTCACTTGTAAACAAACCAGAGAAACAAAACAAAGCCGCCCAAAACAAGGATCTGAAGCAATTTCATCATTGCATGTCTAGTGGTTTCCTCCTGTCCATCTGTTTGTTATCTGTTCTTTACTTTAGTGCATTTACCGCGAAGGCTCTCCAGACAATTGCTTCTAAAAACACCCCTTCAGACAGCCCAAATTGCCGCTCTGACCGGCTCTGCTACTTCCTACCACTTTCTGTCTGATATGGTATTAAGCCGGCGAAAAGGAGTAGATTGAAGTAGCCGCCCGCTCTGAAACACCTCCGAGGTGTTATCAGAGGAGACGGCGAAAAAGAGTAGCTGGATACGCTTCACCTTCTGTCTGAATGAGTTAAGCCGTCTCTGCTACTCGTTGCGGCAGTGATGCATGCAAAGTTCAACCAAACATCCGCGCCGAAAAACAAGTAACAAATTCGCGCGTACATAATATACACTTCCTGTTCCGGTCTCGCAAGGTGAGGAGTGACTCCACCTTTTTGGTTGCTGTGTGAATGGTTTAAGACGGCGAAAAGGCGTAGCTGCTACGCGAATTCTATGCTATCTGAAGGGGGTCATCGGAGGGTTTCAAGACCGTTCAGAGCCGCCGCAGCTACACCCTTTTCTGTCTGAATGTGGCTTTACAGTATGCAGGGTGCGGGTTCTCCCCTCATAGTATTCTGACACAGGGGCGGTGCCAAGGGGGGCTGGGGGTGACTTCCCCCTATTATTTTCATGGTAATGAAAATGATGGGGATTTTACTGGTTTAAAAAATGTCACCACCCCTATTGTTGGTGTTTTGGCTAGTACAGTATTTTTTGTCTGGCCAAAAATTATTTTGTCATCAACGACCACCTGCTCTCTCTCCCCCCCCCCCCCCCCCTTTTTTGGATGCTGTTTGGCTAGCAATTTGGGCAGTAACAATTTTTTCTGGCAGGCAAAGAAATGCTTTCTGTCATGGATGGCCCCATGCTCCCCACTTATTGGATGCTGTTTGGCTTGTAATTTGGCAAGTAAAAACAATTTTTGGCAGGCAAAAGTGTTTTTTGTTGCTGACGGCTCCATGCCCCCCGCTTGTAGGATGCTGTTTGATTTGCAATTTGGCTCATTATGGCGGGTAAAATGTTTCGTTGGCAGGCAAAGTTTCGCCCCTCCTAAGATTTTACCCTGGCACCGCCCCTGTTCTGACCCACGTTTCCCTGTGTTTACCCAGCATGCCAATGGTGGGAGACCCTCCAATCGTTTCGTTCAGACTCAGACAGACTTTGAGGGGTGTGTACACACCATACACACCATGTGTGAAAAGAGGAAACGGGGATGAATGCATAGGTGCGTCTACATTACAAAACTTCGCGAAGTTAAATTTCGCGAAGTTTTATGAAACTTCGCGAAAATTCATTTGTGCATCTACACTAGCCCCAAACTTCCCGATCTTTTCCAGGACGACTAACTTCCCGAAAATTAAGTCGTTAATGCGCATGTGCGGTAGAAGGTAAACAATGCGGTCTTGATGTATAGAGCGCGCGAAAACAAGATTATGCAACCAGCTAGCTGCATGCATGAACTTCAACTTTGCAAATACATGATGGATGGCATTGTTATTGACCAAACATTACATGTTGTAATGGTTAGACATGACGCTTGACTTGGCAGAAAATGCCATTCATTTCAAACTTTTACTAAGAATATCTGAACTTAGAAGTTAGAAGACAACCCCAAGGCTGTTATGATTCGCCGTCGACAAGGGAAATCGCTGCACTAAACCTCACGTGCACGGAGCTTAGTCTATATTTGTTAAACATTGGGAACGTTTTCCTGCAAATTCCAATAAAATCACATTCGTTCACAAATTCAGACACAATTCATTTTTTACATGTAATGCACATATTAGGCAGAGCGACTACCAGCTGCTGCTTTCATACAGCCCGCCTTTCAGACCGGAAATGGTCAATGGGATACTACACCCCACGAAACTTCGCGAAGTTTGCGTCTACACTGCAAATGTCGCGCGACATTTCGCGGTGTCCGAGAAAAATCCTACCCCATGAGCAGGATTTTTCGCGGGAAGTTTCGCTGGTATAATTTCGCGAAGTTTGCATCTACACTGCAAATTATCGGGAAGTTAAACTTCGCGAAGTTTCGGTAGGTGTAGACGCACCTCATGACATGCATGTCCGAATCTCTTACGCAAACAAGACGCAGAAAGCAAACATGCTATGTCCATTTGTCCAGATCCATATGTCCTTTATTGTATGGACACAGCGCAATATCTTGTTTTAGTACAAGCATACAGATACACACATTTGGATAGCACCAGTGTATCTATGTATGTGTGTACAAGAAACATTAGGAGTACGTGTTTAAAGTGCTGGAGCTTTCTTCTTTAAATCAGATTAAAGTGACAATCAATGATTTAAAAAATTACTATTTTTGCATAAATTTGATCCAGCAGAAAAAAGATATGAGGAAACAAAATTTTCCAAATCGGGATTCATTAAGTTGTCCTGTAATTCAGACCAAAGGAAACATAATAAACTTTCAAAAAGGTTGTTACAACAAGTTACCGCGTAAAGTTGGGGAAAAATTCAAATGCAATAAAGCTACGGGAATGGGTATTTTTCATTCAATTGAAATTTGTGATGGTCTTTGTATGTTTTTCACTTTAAACAAAATGACTTTTGTGTATGCGTAATTGCATATGTTTGAAAATGAATTTCAATCAAAGTCTACACTTTCCAATACTAAAAAGACATCATATACATTTCAAATGTTCAAGATATCTTTCCAGGTTGACAAGAGAACTCCTGAAACCCACAAAAATGTGAAATATTTTTTCAGGTTACCTGAAGCCATCGACGGGCATGGCGGGGCACAGAGTCAGCATACAGTACAAAGCTTTGCCAACTGAGTCTGACAGATATACTTTTTTTCCTACTTTTTCTTTACTACTTTAGATAGTCAATTCCATGCATTCCATCCTACTTTTGAAATCTACATACCTCAGTGGCTCTTATGACAACTCCAATATATTCTGGTGATCCATTTTACACTGAACCCTTTCCACCCCAATGTCCTTGAATCCCATGTTATGTCTATGGGATCTCTGTTTACTAGAATTGACAGGGTTCACGATATCTATCAGCGAGTGAAACTGATCTAAACAGGTGACTCGAAAGGTGAGACACAGAAACTCTGTATCTGAATGTACATTGTAGGCATTGAGAGAGAAATGTACAGGTATACATCACAAATATTTGGAAAAACTGAAAGCTTCAATATTGCATCTGAAAAAAAAAATGTAAACTTGTCTCTTTTAGGCGATATTCTTGATTGTCTGTTTTGAAGGAAGGAATCTAACTTTCACCCCTCCCTGCAGCACAGCAAAAGATCACTCATGCCCTGAAGCTATTGATGAAGGACATGTCTGAGAAATCTAGGGATCAGTAATTATCTAGAAACTGACAAATGCACAAAAAACCAATGGCTTTTTGGTGTACAATGTAGGCCATGTTCTATAAGCAAGGAATGTTTGTTTGTACAAGGCAATAATTCAAATCAGAGTCTAAAGGTCACTACAATTCCACTAAAAACTGAATTTTAGTTCCTATACTTTGCTTTATAGGTTCTGAGATGGTATTTTCTTCTATATGCGTTAACATCTTTAATGCGTTTAATGCGTTTAACATCTTTAATGATGAATTGATTCAGTTAAATAATTGGTTGATTAACAATCGATTAGTTTTGAATACAAATAAGACCCAATTTATATTATTTACTAAGAAAAAAACTGTAACAGATGACGTAACTATCAAGTTTAATAATAAAATTATCTCACGTGTTTCTTT
>JZLH01S0616279.1:0-20897 GCA_001188425.1 Eucidaris tribuloides
AATAGGAGAGATAATTCAAGTAAACAAGTTTTGTTAGAGGCGGTGAAAGAATGTGTGGTAGCAGTTGAGTATTTTGGACGAACGAATAAAACTGAAACACGGGCTGAGGTTCTGGGAGAATCATTTTCACTGCCACGGAGAGGGGGCTTGCTCGCCGGTGAAGCTCTCGGCTGAGATCGACTGTTAGCCGCCTTTTCTTTTTTTCGAACTTTGCGTTAAACCCCGGGGTTGCTTCGTCTTTGTCTTCACTACTTTTCGTTTCTACACTGCACAACGAGGGAGGGACTTCTACACTGCCACGGAAGCCATTTTCACCGCCCAGCCATCATTTTACTCACCGGTCATTCAAGTAGGTCATTAGTTAATTTAAAATTTATACTTAGGGACAGAAGAGTCTTGACACAAACGCACAGACATAATACAGACACACAGACTCCCACACAGACAAACGCACAGACACATATAGATACACACAGACACACACACACACACACACACACAGACAAATGCACAGACACATATAGATACACACAGACACACACACAGACAAACACACGCATAGGCAAACACTTAGACATACACAAAGACATACAAACAGAAACACAGACACACACAGACAATCATACAACATACATACACAAACAAATAACAGACGCATACAGACACATAGACACACAGACACATACAGACGCAGACAAATACAGACAGACACATGAACAGACATATTCAGACACACACACATACAGAGAGACACACGAACAGACACATTTAGACACACAAACACACAGACATACAAATAAACACACAGACACATACAAACACACAACACACAGTCACATAAACAGACAGAAGTCACATGCAGAATAGACACATACAGATGCAGACACACACAGAGACACATATAGACACATTCATACACACAGACACACAGACAAACACACGTACATAAAAACATACACACACGGACACACAGGCATGCAAAGATACATACATAAACATACACGGACACATACCCACACAGACACACAGACACAAAGAGACACACAATTAGACACACAAACACGCAGACCCACGGACACACAGATACAGATACACACAGACGCACATACTTACACACAAACAACAGATACAGATAGACACGCAAACAGACACAGACAAAAACATACAGACGCGAAAACACATGGACAAACAGATACACACAAACACAAAACATACAACAGACATACTGACACATACAGAAAAACACAACACACAGGCACACAAACAGACAACAGACACATACAGATTAGACAAATACAGACATATAGACACACACAGACACACGGATATACACATTCAGACCCACAAAAACACACAGACATACATACAGACACAGACACATACATACAAACACACAGCAGACAGATACAGAGTAGACACATACAGAAAAACACAATACACAGGCGCACAAACAGACAACAAACACATACAGACTAGACAAATACAGATATATAGACACACACAGACACACGGACATACACATTCAGACCCACAAAAACACACAAACATACACACCGACTCACATAAAGACAAATACACAGATATATACAGACACAGACAAACACACAGACACATACAAACAAAAAGTCATACAAACAGACACACAGACAAACACACCACACATAGACACACAGACAACAGACACAAACAGACTGGACACAAACATACACATAGACACACACAGACACACAAACATACACATAGACACACACAGACACACAAACAGACACATTCCGACACAGACAAACACACAGACGAACACACAGACACACACACAAACACACACACACGTACAAACAGACAGACTCACAGACTCATGCAAAAACAAACACACAGACACATACATGCAGACATACAGCACACACACACGTACAAACAGACAGACTCACAGACTCATGCAAAAACAAACACACAGACACATACATGCAGACATACAGACACACATACAGACACGAACAGACATACAAACACACACACACACACACACATGTTTAGTGGGTGGCGACAATTTGTGACGGTGGCGACAATCTGTGCCGGTAGTTTTTTTTCCAAGGCACAAATTGTCGCCAGTGAGGCAAAAAATCACAAATTGTCGCCGGCGACAATCTGTGCCGATTTGTTCAAAACCTGACGGCACAAACTGTCGCCGCGTCACAGATTGTCGCCGGCGACAATTTGTGCCGCAACACACGTGCGTTGAGGCACAAATTGTCGCCGACGACAATTTGTGACGATTTGTGAAAAACCTGACGGCACAAATTGTAGCCGGCGACAATTTGTGCCGGGAGTTGACAACACAAATTGTCGCCAGCCATAATCAAAGCATGTTGCGGCATAAATTAAATTGTTTGTGGGTATGTGGGTATGTGTGTGTGTCTGTGTGTATGTTAGCATGTGTCTGTTTTTTTATCTGTTTGCTTGTCTGATTGTGTGTTTGTGTCCGTGTGTTTGTCTGTGTGTCTCTGCATATGTATGCTTGTTTCTGTATGTGTCTGCGTGTATCTGTTCGTGTCTCTGTATGTGTATGTGCATCTGTATATGTCTTTGGGCGTGTCTATGTGTCTGTATGTGTCTAGTCTGTATAGGTCTGTTGTCTGTCTGTGTGTCTGTGTTTTGTGTGTTTGTCTGTATGTATGTGTCTGTGTGTCTGTATTTCTGTGTCTTTGTTTATGTGTGTGTCTCTGTGTTTGTCTGTGTTTATTTGTGTATGATTGTATGTTTCTGTGTGTGTATAAGTGCGTTTGTGTATCTCTTTGTGTGTTTGCATGTGTCTATTCAGTTTGGTTGTGTATTTGTTTGTGTGTATGTGTGTTTGTATGCTCGTGTCTGTGTGTCTATGTCTGTTTGCGTGTCGGTATTTGTCTGTGTGTGTCTGTGAGTCTGAATGTGAGTGTTTCTGTATGTGACTGTTTGTCTGTCTGTCTGTTTGTGCATCTGTATGTGTCTTGTGTCAATGTAGTCTATATGTGGTTGTTGTCTGTGTGTCAGTATTTGTCTGTGCGTGTCTGTGAGTCTGCATATGTGTGCATATGTGTGTGTGTCTGTATTTGACTGTATATCTGCATGTTTGTCAGTGTGTCTGATTGTGTGTCTGTTTGGCGTCTGTATGTGTCTGTTGTCAATGTGTCTGGATACGTCTAGTCTGTATGTGGCTGTTGTATGTTTGTGTGTCTGTGTGTTGCGTGTTTGTCTGCATTTGTCTGTGTGTCTCTTTGTATGTTTGTCTGTAAGTGTATGTGTCTGTGTGTTTGTCTGTCTGTGTGTGAGTCCGTGTGTATCTGTGTATCTGTGTCTGTGTGACTGTCTGTATGTGTATGTTTGTGTGTCTGTGTGTTTGTGTGTGTAATTGTGTGTCTGTTTTTGTCTGTGTGTTTGAATGTGTTTGTGTGTCTGGATGGTATGTGTCTGTGTGTCTCTCTGTGTCTACATGTGTGTCTGTATATATCTGTGTTTGTGTGTGAGTCTTTGTGTCTGTTTGTGTCTGTGTGTCTGTCTGTTTCTGTGTGTCTCTGTGTGTCTGTATGTGTGTATGTGTGTATGTGTCTGTGTATCTGTGTATTTGTCTTTGTGTGAGTCTGTGCATCTCTGTGTGTCTATTTGTGTGGCTTATACAGTATATGGAGCAGATAAATGAAAAATCGTTCAAATTGTGATAAAAGCATGAAAATTGGCATGTATAGTCATTTTGGGCCAACTATTACGAAAAGTACGCGGGCCACGCGAAATTCCAAAATGGCGGCCTTTTTTCGTAATTATTCAAAATGGCCACCAGAATTAGTGTTTCCATCATAACTAGAAAACGTCAATGACGTAGCGCTCATCCGGCATCTCGCAACATCATATATCCGAAATTCAAAAATATTCCAAAATATCATGTGGTACAATTTTATACTGGTAAAAAAATTGAAATTTGATGTCGCGGCAGAAACATGACTATAAAAAAATTAGAGTGAGAAAAATATTAGTTTCATGCCCCGGAAGGGACATGAAAAAAAAATTAAATAATAATAAAAAAATAATAATAACTACATAAATAATATATGATTGCACCCCCGGATCCCTTCCGGGGCTCCATACTGATTTTTGTTGTTGGAAAAAACACATTTGAAGTGGAACCAAATTAAAAGGTACTTGATATGATGAAAACGAACTGAATTAAATTTCTGTTATTTTTGGAATAAATCTGCATAAATTACCATAATTAATGGAGCAACAGTTAAAAATTCTGGGTAGAAGTTTAGTGTACCAAGCTTAGCTCTACTAGATAAAGCAAACTAAATCATAATTGGTTGAGAAATGAATGAGAAGAAGCATTTTTTTTGTGATTTCGAAAAATTTGCATAAATTTGCATAATTGATTAATTTTAAATTTGCATAATTGATTAATTTCAAAATTTTGTGTAGAAGTCTTGAAGCCCCCACCTAGCCCTATCAGATCAAACAAACGGAATGAAAATCGGTCAAGAAATGAGGGAGAAGAAGCAATTTTCGTTATTTTTGGAATAAATTTGCATAAATTACCATAATTAATCAATGGAGTATAATTTCAAAATTCTGTGTAGAAGTTTAATGTGCATAACTCAGCCCTACCAAATAAAGCAATCACAAAGAAAATCGATTGAGAAATGAAGGAGAAGAAGCATATTTTGTGGTTTCGAAAAATTTGCATAAATTTTCATAATTGATTAATTTTAAATTTGCATAATTGATTAATTTCAAAATTTTGTGTAGAAATCTTGAAGCCCCCACCTAGCCCTATCAGATCAAACAAACAGAATGAAAATCGGTCAAGAAATGTGGGAGAAGAAGCAATATTTGTTATTTTTGGAATAAATTTGCATAAATTACCATAATTAATTAATGGAGTATAATTTCAAAATTCTGTGTAGAAGTTTAATGTGCATAACTCAGCTCTACCAAATAAAGCAATCACAATCAAAATCGGTTGATAAATGAAGGAGAAGAAGCATTTTTTGTGATTTCGAATAAATTTGCATAAATTAACATATATAATGAATTTCACGATTCTGTGTAGAAGTTTTAAATCCCCCACCTAGCCCTATCATATGAAACAATCAGAATCAAAATCGGTTGAGAAATAACGAAGAAGAAGCATTTTCAAAACTGTGGACGGACGAACTGACGGACGCCGGACGCCACGCCATGGCATAAGCTCATCGAGCCCTTCGGGCCGGATTAGCTAAAAATGCATCCCCTTGGCAAATTTCGATGATTTTTGTTGCCAACATACGTATATGTTTTGCATTACGTTTAATCCAAAAAGAATAATAGCAGACGCCATAATAACTTCTTCCTATCATTTACAGCGAAAAATGAATGAAAATATGACTTATCAAGTACAGAATTGTTTATTGAGTACAATTCCGCACAAAAGTGGGAAAGCCGTTATATTCAACCAATACATCTTTTCAATGTTGTATGCAAGTAGTAAAAGAAGCTGTTGTAAGAAACAACTAGAGTAGTTTGACTTAGCACAGTCGATGGGTGTGCCTCTACAAACTGCACTCCCACACAATCTGGCAGAAATAAAAAAACACATGTTGTACCCAATCTGATCATTAATTCTAAAGAAGTTACCATGACAACGAGACTTAATCAGACATGTAAAAAAAGGTCCTTGTGACTCTTGACCTTTGACCTTCCTACTCCACAATTTAGGTAGTCAATTGGTTCCTCATACTACTACTTCGACAAGTTACAACAAAATCTGATAAGCCTAATTTCTTAAGTTATCATGGTAACGAGCTCGAATGAGCCATTTTGAGGCCCCGTGACCTTTGACCTGTGACGCTTCTACTCCTCAAACTCAATATTTTATTCAGTGACTCATAGTACACATTTGACCAAAGTTACATTGAAATCCCATATGCCGTTCTTGAGTTTAATACATTGTGGTAACAAGTTAAAATCAAATATATAAGACCTTGTGACTTTTGACATTTGAACTTCTAACTGGCTCCAAAACCTTATTACTTCATTGGTACCTCATTTTACATGCTTGACCCAAGTTTAACCATTCTTGAGTTATCGCAGTAAAGAACCAAATTAGACACGTATTAGACTCTGCAGGGGCGTAGGCTGGTTTTGGCATGGGGAGGTGCACATATTGCGGAGGTGGAACTAACTTGATGTGGGGAGGTGCACATCTTAGGGAGGTGGAACTAAAGTTAAGAAAATCAGGCGTTGAAAACAGAAAAGGTGGTGAAAATTAATTTTTGCTTGCCAGGGGCGGAACTCCTTTGGCTCTGCCGGGTGGGTTGTACGTGCACCCAGTGCACCCCCAGCCTACGCCCTTGCTCTGTGTCCTTTGTCCTTCTGACCTTTCAACTTAAAAATCTGATTAGTTCATCTTTGCATTATAGGCTATACATATAACTCATAGATATAACTCACCCCAGATTAATCACTGGTTCTTGAGTTATCGCGGAAACTAGAACCGGCAATGGACCCACTGGCGGATATCCCGAAAACACGTTGTCTCCGGCTGCTTTTAGTTCTAAAATATGTTATTTAACAATATCTAAGTCATTTTACGATTTCGATAAGAAGTATGGACACTAGCAAACAAAACTGGGAGTTTAAAACAAATGCCAACTTCTAAGCATCATATTAAGAATTGGACAATATGTAAATGAGTAATATTTGCATCTACTACATGGGCATGCTTATGCAAAGTAAGTACAAATACAAGTAAAAACATCAGTTTGATAGGATTCCTTTGTTCCTTTGTTATCCACTTTTTTCTCTGGAGTTATAAAAAAAACTAATGAGAGAAATTACTTCTGGTTTTGTGTCGCAACTGTACAAACACTGACAAGTTGTCACAAAAGATTAGCAGTCATTTCATTTAGTGTATCGCAAAGAAATGTGTAATTTCTTAGAATTACATTCCGTTTAAGTCGACAGTTTTCTGTCAATGGTTCTTTGTTTAATTTTCTGTCAGCATGGTCAGAATATTAATAGGTGAAATTCTTTGTAGACTCACAAACACAACATCCCCATATATCTTGATGTGTGTTTAAAATCTTTTAGGAGTGTATTTCCAGCGTTAATTGGATTTCTTTGTTTGATAATCATTGAAATGTTCCGAAATATATATTTTTGTGACGTATTTTCATAAGCAACTATAATGCTTGCTGGTGACCCCACTTACTCCACCCCTTCCTAGTTCTCATATAACCAATAAATACTATAGAAACTTACTCACATGGTTGGGTGAATGTAGGGTTCTATATTGTAAAAAAAGGGCCATTACAAATTATATAATTATTTACACTGAACCAGAATACATGATGGATTGAGTTTGTTACCAAGAGTAATTTGTCCCCCCCCCCTTCCCCAAAATGAATTGTTTTCGCCTTCAAAGCCGCTTGCTGGCTGCACTCGCTCAGAGATACCTCTGTAACTCACTTTGAACCAGCTAAAGCGTGGGTAATATTGCATCCCGTATTCAAATTTATCAAATGAGGTGATCGGCGGAATATAGTGCTAACCCACAAAAGTGTCATTTTGAGATAATCGATTTTTAAAGTTTGAAAAAATCCATAAATCACGGTCTTTGGTCAGGTGTCTTGCAATTTAATCAAATGAAAGAGTAAACATCATTATTTTCTGATAGGAACACCCCTCAAGGAATATCCATGCAAAATTTGGTGCTTTTATCACAATATGAACGATTCGACCAAAAATATGCAGCTATCTGCTCCACTATTAATGTTTCTGTGGGTTTGTGTATGTCTGTGTCTGTATGTGTTTGTTTTTATGCGTATGTCTTTGTGTTTGTGTGTCTGTGTGTATGCCTGACAATTACAACCGCACACAAGCTTACACAGACACTTACAGACATCCAAATACACACCATACACTTGTACATCCTCTTTCCGACATGCACAGTTCCTACTAAATCACACACACATAAAAAAATAGACACAAAACTCGCAGATACACAGAGACGAACACATACAGACACAGGCATGTGCAACGACAAACACACATACGCACAGACAAACACAAATGCATACAAACATACACATACAGACACACAGGCACATACATGTACATAAACGCTTACAAACCCACATGGACACACACACACACAGAAACAAACAGACAAAGACAAATATATGTAGACACAAAAACAGACACACAGACAAACACAGACACATACGTACACACAGAGACACACAATCAGACAGAGACAAACACACAGACAGACAGACGCGTACACACAAACAGACACATACAGACACAAAGACACATGCAGTCACATAGACACACACAGAAACACATATACAATTAGATACACAGCCAAGCACGCAGACACACAATCATACACATACAGACAGACACATGGGCACACAGACACATACAGACACACACAAACACACAGACATACAGACACACAGACACACAGACACATGCAGACAGACAAACACAACACAGAGACACACAAACAGACAACAGAAGCATACAGTTTTAACACATACAGACTAAATACACACACAGACACAAACTGTGGAAACTGCTCCGGCTCACCGATGAGTGCCACGGCTTGGCTTCGCCAGTGCGCAAAGCATTTCGGTATAGATAAATTCAAGATGGCGAAGCAGTCATGGAATACAGCTAAGGAGTGAAATTGGTAAGAAAAATAATTTTCATGCTTACATTTTATTATAAATGTCCTCATTGTAGCGCTGCACTTGCCAATTGTTCTGTCCGTCCCCTCGGGGGGTCTTTGTTAAAGAAAATGTTCTCAACGCATTTGAGAAATGACGCTGCAAACGAAGGCCTGAGAACAAAAACATACAGTGCTGACATCCAAAATTGGTATGAACCGCAGCGTCCTTTCGGGGTTAGGCTGCAATATACAAGGAACCAGGGACGGCTCCACAGGGGTAGGGCAGAAGGGGTGGTCTAACCCCCTTTTTGTACAGTAAATCAGGGGGTTTGCTGTGTGATTCATGAAAGTCCGTTTTTAACATGTCGTCCCTCCTACTTCCCGGAGTTTTCGTCATCCCTAAGATTCTACCTTGGCGCCGCCCCTGATTTAAGTGGCAAGTTTCCGTTAGGTGCTTATTGACCAGTATCTGTAAAACCAAAATAAAGGACGCTGATCTTAACAAAACCATATAATTATTTGCGAAAAGTGAATTATTACTCTGGACAAAATTTAAAAATAACGGGTGTGAGTCAAAAAAGGGAAATCCAGATTCAATATCAAGTAACTTAAAATTGACAAAAATAACAAAAAAACTAATATCAGAGGATAATAGCATAATTATTTTGCTTTTATGTGGTAAATTGATCATTCATATTCTGCCACAGTTGACGGCTCAGCAATCAGTTTGTCAAAACTTGTCAAAATTGTTTTTTCCAAGTTGATTTCGTTTGTGCTGCATAATGACATTGGCCAAAACATTCACACACAAAATAACCACTCTTGGGGTTTTCACATTCGTTTTTACTGTGGCGGCACCAGGGTAAAATCTTGGGTAGAGAGACGGAATCATAATTATCCACAGCCAAATAATGAGGCGACAAGTAAAAAAAAAAGGGTAATTTATGCGTGTACATGTATCGTGATATCCGGACATGTGCTTGAAATAAATCATAGATACAACCAACAACGGCTCGAAACTCTATCGCGTGACTAATGAAAACCTGGAAAACGCTCATCTGACTAGTTTATCATCAACAAACTGTAATTTATTGCTTTTCATAACAACTACAGCGTTTCGACAGACTTTGAACTTACAGGCAGAGCGTCGCTTTTGCAAGCCTAAAAATTAACATTGTGTAAATATTCAGGTACAGTGGCTTACCGTGGGTCAGCTCATGGGGGGGGGGGGGCACCCAGTCGCTAAGCCGAAATTGCATTTTCAGATGGTGGATTTTAAGCGCTGCGAGCGCTCAGCGTGCGATAGGGGCGTTGATAGGGGTACTCCTGTCAAGGTTTTGTTTTGCTATTTTTGTGTTAAAATGTGCTCCAATTAAATAATTTTCTGATAAAATATCACCGTTTTAATGTATAGGGTTTTTTTTTCCTCATGAATAAATGTTTGTATATCATTAGTGGTGAAAAGGCAATTCCGCGATCAAGCGGTTTGGAAAACTGTGAAGTTCTAAGACGAAAAATGCGTTTTGCAGGCCACTAGCCAGGATATTTCAAATGAGAGGATGCGTATAAGTTAAAAAAGGGACTTATGACAAGGGGGAGAACCATCCCAAGAATGAGTTCCAGTAAGGTCCCCGTCCCGGATGGGAGTTACGGAGCTCCGCTCCCTGAAGCTCGCGGCTTAACCAGCAGCTTCATTTTATATAGGGAATATTTTTTTTAGAAAGTATGTCATTAATGGTGAAAAGGCAATTCCGCGAGCGAGCGTAGTGATCGAGCGGTTTGGGAAACTTTGAAATTCCAAGAAGGAAAATGCGTTTTGCAGGCCCGTAGCCATGATATTTCAAAGAAGGGGGTGCATATAAGTCAAGCAAACCGACCTACATTTATGACAGGGGAAAAGGGCTGACCATCCTAATGGATGTTTTTCAGGGGCCCACCTTGTATAGAATTCCAAGTAGGGTCCTCGTCATAGGCATGATAGGTGAGGGCCAGGGGGTTCCGCCCCGTGACGCTCACTGCTTGTAGAAGTTTCATAAGGATATTTTGTCTCTCTGCTAATACTGTTTTTCTTTGAAATGGACAGTCAGCTCAGCAATAACTAAACCACCGCATTTTTCAAAATTCATTTAACTTCATTCGAAGGTATGATTTTTTTTTGTCTGAAATGCTGATAGCAGGTCATTTTTCAAACGTGGTGGTGATTTGTCGGGGGTCAGGCTTATTGCTAAGCTTATTGTGACCTTTTGATAACACTTACGTTTTTTTTTTAAAATGGACAGCTACAGACAACAACAACAAAACAAACAAAACACCCCCCCCTCCCCTAACGAACTGTTTGCACTTCCACGGTATACGGTAAGTGTATGTATGATGAATTGCTGGCAGATGATTTTCAAAACATGGCGGTTAATACGTCGGGGGTCAGGAGCGGAGCCCCCTGAAGCTCATGGGTTCTAGTGCTTTTATGAGACTATTTTTACCCCCGTCATCACTGTTTCGTGAAATTTAGGGCCTTCATTTAAGATTAATCAAAAACCTATTATAGAAATAGGCTATGTTATTTTGAACGCATCCCCTCCCCACGGCTAGGGTCATAGTAATAATAGAAGCAATTTTACGAGCGACAGATTTTGAAGGGGGAAATTATTCCACGGAGTGGGGGGGGGGGGATATTCTCACTATAACACGATTAATAATGTGGGAATACCTGAATATCCACCTTGATGCAAAAAAAAACTATACTACCACTTTGAATAAGTTCAAAAGAACGTACTTACGCTCAAAATCAATATCAGAATTTGCTCAGTCGACAGCCGCCTGCATGTTACATCCAGCGGAGTTTATGCAGTACATGACCAGAACCAGAACCAGAACAAACACAACACAATTATTGAACAAATTTAGTTGTATAAGTAAACTTAAAAACTTACGTTGAATGTCTATTTCAAAAGGTGCACTATATAAGCACAATTGCTAGCTCGGTTCGTCTCAGTTTTCTTTTTCTTTTCCTTCCTTTTCTTTTTTTCCTTCGGTTTTTTTTTGGGCCGGCCGATGGGGGGGGGGGGCACGTGCCCCCCGTAGTTACGCACTGTTCAGGTATACTATTTTAAGAAACATTAACGAAGTATGGGAGTTAAAAACTCAGTTTTAGTGGAATTATATCAACCGTTATACTTTGATTTAAATTGTCTCGCGGAGACAAAAATTATACCAGTCTCCTAGTCTTCTTTAAAACTCTTACAGTGCGTGTTTGTTCATCATATGTGATATGTAACATACACATAAGCGCCGGAAGTGGGAGGGGGCAGGGGCGGTCATCCCCCGCAAAACAAGAAGAGTGGGACATAACTTAAATGTATGACTAAAAATGGTTAATTCTAACGTTCAAAGACAATTTTGAATAATTGTCACTCTCATGAAATAATTGACGAAGTAATATTTGACAGTTTTTTGTTTTAGAAAAAAAAACCAAGTTGATGTGACAATAGACTTAGGCAGTTAATCAATTCTCGTATTGCATGATTGCACCACTTTGGGATAAAATATGATTTCGGCAACTATTCCAGTAGCTGTATCTCAGTCAGCAGATCGGATTTGGACAAAAACCTGATTTGGGTGAAATTTGACCTAGGCAATTATTTTATGTGGGTGACGATATCCATTTTAATTTTCAGCTGCTCGTGAACATATCTCATTTTGCGTTCAATGGTTGTAGCTTTCCGATGGCCCAAGCTAAGGCAAAATGTTGCTTCATAGCAGTTGAAATACACATGAGTTATTGGCGCAGCCAATAGGGTCAAGAACGTACCCCCCCCCCCCGACTCGTTGATCGGAAAGTAGAATAAATTAAAGAAATGAAGTAAAAAGAAAAAATAATAGAGCAGACAATTATAACTTACAGGTAAACAGGATAAATGATACACCATGTTTTGGAAATGGCAATTCTAACGTTTTCGCGCCCTCTCAAAAAATAAATAGATAAAAAATAAAAAATAAAAAGGGGGGAGAAGAGAGAGAAAGAAAAATTAAATGCATTTAATGCTAACGTTCAACGACTAATTTATGTATCCATTTTTCCATTTTACAGTCTCGCTGTGAGCTACGTGCGCGAAAAGATTACCTCATTTGCGTTCAACGGTCGTAACTTTTCGAGGGCTGAGGATAAAGGAAAATCAAAATAAAAATGTCAGCCCAAATATAAAGTCTTGCTTGCAAAGCAATTTCAATATACAGGAGTCACAGGAGTCAGTAGAGTAGCCAAATTTTGAGGCAAAGGTGATAATGTTCCCCTGTTGATTGGCAAGTAAAAAAAGGGTTTTAAAAAGATGAAATAAAACTAAAAAGAAGATATTACTTTGGCCAACAGGTCAACAGGATACATGATATACCCCATGTTGTAACACGTACAATACTAGCGTATATTTTTACTGTCTAGAGGGTCGATCATTATGTACGTTCAAATAAGCATGCACGCACACAGAGATTGATATCTAAATAAAAAGAGGTATTAATTTTTGTCTAAAAAAAAAAAAAAAACGCAATGCACGCACACACACACACACACACACACACACACTCGGCAAAACAAGTTCTTGGACACTATAAAATTTAAAATATACCATATAAATTTTTATTAAAAGGTACATTATTGTAAATCAATATGACCAGACATTATTCCACTCCCAGTATTAACATGTTAGCAGTCATGCATGGCTGATTACTTGCATTAAACAATAGCAAGGTCAGTAAAAAAAATGCAAGAAGTGGAGCAGTCAGTCTCTCAGTTGTGAAAGTTTATGTGGCATAAGATCCATTGAACGACAAAAATTAAAGTGAAATGTCACTTTGAAAAAAAATTGTCCATCTTGAATACATCACTATTCCACTGGAATATTTAATAAAAATTAGTCAATGAAAAAACAAGGTCAAATTTCAGTTAATTTGACTACCGTAATCAAAAACAGTTCAATATCTTATTGTGTTCTCCCTGGCTCTGAATGAGTGCAGCACATCGACGTCGCAGCCTCATCTTGAAAGTGCATGTCCAAATGATGCATCTCATGATGCATCTCTAAGCATTTTATTCAAATCATAACCACCTGTTGAAATTTTTGAATGTATGCCTACAAGCTGGACCTGATCATTAGCATTTGAAGGTTCAATTTCTTGCATTTTTTTTACTGACCTTGCTATTGTTTAATGCATGTAATTAGCCATGCATGACTGCTCACATGTTAACTTTATGTCATACTGGAAGTGGAATAATATCTGATCATATTGATATACAATAATGTACCTTTTGATAAAAAATTTATATGGTATATACTTTTATAAGTGTCCAAGAACTTTTTTTGCCGAGTGTATATACACACAACCAAACACACACACACACAGACACAACTAACCACACACACACACACAAACTACCAAACTACACACACATACACACATCATACACACACATCACGCGCGCGCACACACACACACACACACACACACACACACACACACACACACACACACACACACACACACACACACACACACACACACACACACACACACACACACACGAACGTACGCGACACACACACACACACACACACACACACACACACACACACACACACACACACACACACACACACACACACACACACACACACACACACACACACACACACGCATATCCAGTTAACCGTGGTAGGAGCAAGCTTTTTGTGTAGCTTTAAATGATCGAAACATATGATAGGTTATGAGAGGAGGGTTAAGGACCCACCATATTCTCCTTGAAAGGCATTGTAACGTGCAAAATAATGTTACAATCGCGGTATTTATAACTGTAACTCAGACTGAAATAAACTACGAAATACATTCACTCTATCAACATGACGGAAAACTGTGCACGATCTGTGATTAGAGTTTCACTTTCATCGTCACATTGAAATACAGTCTGGGGCCACATTAACAAGCCTCAACTCGAAGACAAGAATAACTCGATGACAAAGGTTTATTATAATCAAATAATCAATAATCAATGTTAATTAACAATAACAATTCACAATTAACAATCAACGTTGGTCGAACACTCAATATCATAATAAAATTTGAAGAGAAATATCAAAGAATGGGAACGTGTGACTATATAAAACAATAATCATTTGTATTAGGAGCGGCGCCACAGGGGGCAGGGGACGGCCGCCCCTATTGTTTTAGTGTTTTTTCGGAAATTTGCTTCCCCCCCCCGCGAAAAAAATGTTGACCACCAAAACTTTTGACTAACATCCCCCCCAGCGACTTTTCAGCTGATTTGGCCGCGAGTTTGGCTGCGAAAAAAAATTTGGCCCCAAAATTTTCACAACGGATTTCGCCCCCTCCCCTAAGATTTCACCCTTGCGCCGCCCCTATCACGGTATAGTTTTGGTCAATCTAACAATTTTCTATCAGACTTCAAAAGAACAATTATGGGTATTATCATGCTAAATACCAGATCTGTAACGATTTAAATAGGATATAAATAACTGATAATTATGTTAAGACGCAGCATTGCAATATATTTGTATTTGCAGTTACATTATACTGTTAAATTTGGCAGTACTTTCTATTATAGCGTATATAATGGTATTTTATTGATCTCATCGTTGCAGCCCAAAGGCTGAATTGCAATGAATTTACAATATATGCAATATATAAATGGCAATGCAAGTGCTACATACGTAAAAAGGGGGAAACAAGAATAATACGCAATACATGAATTAAAAATAGTCATAAATTATAATACCTGAATAGAACACGATAAAACTGTAAATATTATTACTTAGATATACCGTACATATTCATACCGCTGAAATACAAATATGAAAATAATATAAAGAAACATTTGGACAAAGAGATGATATCGTTAAGTTTTTAGTACTAGACTACTTTATGAAATAAATTTATATATCCTTTTTTGTATTTGATCATTATCGTTATTACTACTACATAAATACATAACTATATCTGAACGTATTTGTATATGATAAAAGCAGGCAAACTTTTATACGCTTAAGTTGAATTTTTGCCAATGTTTACGAGGGTCTGTGGTTGGTATTATTTTGGTATTGTGGGCTGAATGCTCGAAAGTAATATCTTATTCTACTTTAGCCGCGTTCAGACGCAGGCTGTTTCGGTCGGAGGAAGGTCGGAGGAAGGGTCGGAGGAAGCCCAGTCGGAGTAGTGCCCGTCTGGACAGAGGTCGGAGTAAGTTCCTCCGAGCTTCCTCCGACCAAGATACTCCTGTTTTTTCCAGGAGTATCTCGCTATCACGACTAGCCGGTCCGAGTAAATTGCCTGTGCGGGCGCGAGTACGAGCTGCACCCAGAGTATCTATGACCTTATGTTTAATTTTCCGTAGGTAAGCTTAAAAGGTTTGTTTACTCTATCGCGCGGTTAATCGTAAGCACTTCCGGAAGTTACTCTAAGCCCCCGCGATGATCCCCGCGAAGGCCGTGGTAAACTGGTCGGAGTTTCTCTCGTGATCCGTCGTGTGGACACTGGGTCGTGATAAAATACAGATCTCCGGAATTTTCATTGCTGGGTAATAAAATTTTACTCCGACTAGGAACCCACGTCTGAACATGGCCATAGACATCCAAAATGGTGTAAATCCATATTGCAAAATCTTTCATGATTTCACGATCGCAAACGTTTTATTTCGCTTAGCATACGTGTAGCAAGCAGTTATTTAAAAACCTGTGTTCCGTTTGCATATCAATCTGAACAATCTCACAAAATTCTGAATAATAAAATGAAATTTAACTTGAATTTGAACTGTTATCTATGCGGTTCTCATGATAATGAGTACACTGTATGAGTACAAACACGGCAGGGGGCTACTCATGGGCGACTTTTGTGGGTTTATCCTGCCCTTTCAATGCCATTGAGCCATGCAAATTTATTTGATTTGCTTTGATTTGATTTGATTACTGTTTTTTTTTTCAAATGCAATCATTACAAAGCAAACTTTTAAAAACTTGAACAGTGGCATGTCAAGCCATTCCTCAGTTCATCGATCTATGACTTTCTCTATAAGAACTCAGAAAGTAAAAGTGACTGACACTCTCTCCGATGAACTAACTGCGAACACTGGTACCTCACAAGGTTGTATTCTCTTCCCAAGTGTATTCATATTGTATACTAATCATATCATTTTCATGCCAATATATTTCAAACGACATCCTTTTCTGATTTCAAATATGCAGACGATATATCGGCATTGTAGGTCTGGTCAATCAAAGCGAATATGTAAATAGGGAAACCATTGTTGTTTTGGAAAGTGGTATACAGACAATCTCCCTATATTTAACATTATGTTAAACATTTTTGGTACTTATTTCTTGAAAATTCCGTTTCATTTAAATATACCTTAAACACTGAGCTTTGCTTTTCTTTTCAGAAAAATAGAATTTCAAATGGAAGCTGAAAGTAATATGTATTTCTACTTTTCACTCATTTCAAATACTTCAGAAGCAGATAATAAGTTCACCTGATGACTGATATGTACCACGAATGTTTCACAAAAATGTCAATGCGTCATGACACAGTCTACTGGGTCGTTGTTACTGAGACCATTCCATATTTCAGAGAGTCTTGGGTCGCGTTCCCATTATGAAGATGTGGACTCGGACCTAGATCTGAGCTACATAAAAGTGGGCTCAGCCCACATCGATTTCCCGTTCTCACTGTCGCGATATAGTACTCCCACCCGTGCCAAACGCCGATGTGGTATCGAGCCCACTTACCCGGATATTGTGTAACCCGACACAACAGCCAACTTATTTCCAGTGGTCTGTGAGCCGGGCCGCAAACGCGTTCTCACTATGTATTTGGTACCACGTCCCAGGGCCGAGAATACCTACATGAGGCGGTCTCGGACTCGATCTCGGATGTAGGTCCAAGCCCACTTATAACGCGTTCTTGCAAGGAAGTGGGCTTGATGTAGCATCGATTACCACGTCCTGGTACCATCACAATGAGAATGCGCACTTGTTTAATTATAGCTTAACACTTCCTGGAGTTAAAGACAAAAACGAACGATAACAACTATAGAAGTAGCAGCAACAACAACGACGGCTGAAAGGATGGCTATCACAAGCAAAGATGAATCCTTCCTGGGTTTAACAGTTCTTTGACTGGCAGTGTTAACTGAAAAACAAAAATGTCCAGTGAATGGATTTGAGGTAATTCAAAGATTTAAGAAAAACACGCATAATAATCTATACAAACAACGCAAGAAACACCAAACCCACTCTATCCCCATATACAAATTCTCCAAAAAAAACAACAAAAAAAAACTATTGGATATCCTAAATTACATATTTCATTTAAAAAAAATTTCGAGTATAAAATACACGGTTTATTTGATTTGAAAAAAATATTCCCATCTGTGTAGTTATAGACTTCTCTCCTTTCCGTTGACGTCATATGGTGTCCAAGTGGTGCATAACAAACATTATATCCTAGATCAAAAAATATCCTTGTAGTGATTGGCCAAGGTTGGCTCACGTGACATAAAATAGTTTCACCATCAACCGAGCTCTGCCAAAAGATAGATATCCCAGAATCGTGACGTCACGATATCGGTATAATTTCCGCTATACAGATATCGTGACGTCACGCCACTGCCCTTACGTAGGCGACACCAAGCACTCCGTAGTGTAGATTCTCCGCAGCTGTGCGTGCAACGTGTATTGATGTGTATACACGTACCGCGGAGCGACGTTCACGCAGCGCAGATCGCAAAGCTGCAATGTGCCCAAATTATTGTAAGTAGGCTAACTGATGATGAATGGTGGTGAGTTCATATTTCAATCAGACTTACTCTGTTCAAATCATCACTTTTAGACTTTGTTATTTTAATTTTTTGATCAAGGATATAAATCAAATATACCATGCACTTTTTCGAGGCACCAGTGGATATTATGGATTCTCTTCGGTGACTGGCATATAGTACCCCTCAGAAAAAAGTGCTATGCCAGTCACCTCAGAATCCATAATTTCCACTGGAGCCTCTCAGTGCATGGTATTGTTTACTATAGTCATGCACGAGTCCGTCATGAAGCTCAGCAATGAGCGATGAAGAAAAATATAACTCTGACATTCCGCACTGATTTTTCATGCAATGAAACATCCAGCATGTTTGGAATTATGGGTGACACGACATATGCTCCGGCGACAAATGCTCCGACGACAATTGCTCCAAAAAGTGCGACAAATGCTCCGCGACATTTGCTCCGCGACAAATGCTCCGGCGACATTTGCTCCGTCGACAAATGCTCCGGCGACAATTGCTCCGGCGACATTTGCTCCGGTAGTGCGACAAATGCTCCGGCGACAAATGCCCCGGCGACATTTGCTCCGTCGACATTTGCTCCGGTAGTGCGACAATGCTCCGGCGACATTTGCTCCAGTGACAAATGCTCCGGCGACAAATGCTCCGGCGACATTTACTCCGGCGACAATAGTCCCTAAGGTGCGACAATAGTTCCTATGGTGCGCAAATGCTCAGGCGACAATTGCTCCGGCGACATTTGCTTCGGCGATAATTGCTCCGGCGACATTTGCTCCTGACGTGCGACAATTGCTCCGACGACATTTAATCCACAGGTACGACAATTGCTTCGGCGACATTTGCTCCTAAGGTGCGACAATTACTCCTACGACATTTGCTCCGACGACATTAAATCCACAGGTACGACAATTGCTCCGGCGACAATTGCTCCGACATTTGCTATGTAAGGTGTGGCAATTGCTCCAACAACAATTACTCTTACACAATTATGCTCCAAATGTTCGATAATTAATCCAGTTACAATTATTCCTCCCACGACATTAGCTCCGATGACATTTGTTCCAAATGTGAGACAATTTCTAGGGCGACAATCGCTCCGCTGACAATTACTCCTGCGATAAATGCTCCGGTGACTTTTGGTCAATCGCAAAAATACAAAATCGAGCGAGAAACCTAAATTTACCCCTCCTCACAATCTCATTCTATTCTCAGATCATGCTTAGTCATACTAATCCAAGTCTCTGGAACTTTCTTGAAAGTGACATTACAGATAAAAGATCACCGTTAAGTTGCAAGAACAAGGTTAAATGGTATTGTCATGGTATTGATGATTGGTATTGCTTAAATATAATCTTAGTTCAGCACAAGGTAAACTGTTCGTTGTAGTTTTACCTCCTTTCGCCCTCTCTTTCATTGTTCAGTAGGCATTTTTTTTTGTATCGTCAGTCCGTTACTCCTCATACTGAATATTGTAAAGTTGTAATCTGTGTCACGTGATACTTCAATCTGGCCACATTTCCCCATCATTGTCTTCAACAATATTCTTTGTTGTTCGTGATTTAAATTCTGTACAAGCTTTTGTTTCAGGGCATTCCTCAATTCTACATAGAGTATACTTATTTTCTCTAAATCGTTAAAGGCATTAACATTGTTTCCAGTTTAAAAAGAATCTGAGCTATATGGTTCTGCCTGCTATTGGTGTCATTGATAAGTTCTCAAAATGTGACACGAAACTTTCGTTAACTGCTTTGAAAAAGCGAAAATCTATCGAGTAACCCAATTTACGATGCATGTTTTCCCTCATACACTGTCATTCTAATCTAAATAAAAGTAGATTGTAAATTCCAAGGTAAATTGTAAATCTAAATTCCAAGGTTGTTCTCATAATTTTAACGTACATTTGGCTCTGCTAAAATAAAAATAAAAAATCTATGTCATATCCTATAAAAAACGGTAACCATTTATACTTCAGAAAGTAAAGAACTTATTTCAGTATTTAAAAGGCCTTTTGTTTTCACTCAGTTCGCATTACTGCTCTGTGTTATGCAAAAGGTTACTGTTGTGATTCTGTTATTGCTTCACTGATTTTGATCAATAAAATAAAAAAAGTTTATTTCATCACACTATTTATTCCGTTTCAGACTTATAGTGAAATTTATGCTTTCTTTCTGGAAATTATTACAAAATCACTACATACTAAACAGACTTAGGCCGCATGCAGGATTTTTCCCCGGGTGTGGGGAATTATCTACAATCGTGGGGCAACGCAAGTGAGGGCGCGAAGCGTTTGATGGGGGAGGGGGTACACCAGCGTGTTTTTGCATTTTCGGAATTAACGTTGAGCAATCCGGTGAATTAATTGGGTATTTTTTAATCTAAATGAAAAAA
>JZLH01S0616287.1:1647-12590 GCA_001188425.1 Eucidaris tribuloides
CCCCCTATTCACCCCCCCAAGTGGGGGAGAGTTAGGGCTCCCCGGGGTGAACAACTATTGTCTTGCTCTTCTTGCCTCTTCGGAACAAAGTGAAAAATAGAGGTTGTTGTCACCCTACCCTAACTGCGTCTCGATTTGCAACATGAAATTAAGAATGAGCTACCGTTCCTTTAATAGCTGGTGTGAACTTTTCTTTCTCTGTGCCTTTGCCGCACATAACCTCAGAGACTAGTGTTCAAAAAACTTCTAGCCATACGAACCCGAATATTTTGAGCAACGTTAATGACGTCTCAATAATTAACATTTCTAAAGAGTTTAATTTCAACTTTCATTGTTCTTTGGCATGCATTCGCAAGAAACTGACGGATTTTTTAATGACACGTCCACTCATACTGCATTACTGCACTGATGGTATATTAGACCATCTCATTAACATCCATCACTGGTTTAATATTTGTCTGATTAAGCGTCTGGGCAAAGATCACCTTGTTAAATGTTCATCCAGTCACAAAGTCGTGAAAGTCGGCTGCTTTGCACAAATTCCGAAAAAAGTAGGCCAGATACATTGTAAAGCCCTTCAATTTTTACGCTGGTCGCTTGTTGAGAGTTCCCAAGTTAAAGTACAAGATACTTAAAATGCGTAATGTAATTGTTTGTGATTTAATATAAAGGAGAGCAATGCCATGATGGAGGTGAAATCTAATGCATTCAGCAACTCAGAAAGCGATAAAAAACGATTGAAGCGTCAAATGGAAGCATATTGAGGCAATTTCGACCAATTCTACGTTCTGCATGAACAATCTTTCAGAGAAAAATGAATTTACGTACACTAATTGGCAACACTAGTAACGGGTCATCAAAAATCAAAAAATAATAGTGAATTTCTCTAACTTTTCATTTTAGGAAACAGAAAAATAAAGTGTGAATGCAAGTGGCAGTATATTGACTAATATTTCAATATTTTCGCTGATAGAATATCCGTTAATTTCCATGTAGTGTATTTATTTAGATTTATTTATTTGAAGGCGATTCAATTGAATCAGCATTAGTGTACTAGTAATCAACATATTGGCAAGAAATGGACTGCCAATAAAGAGCAATATCGATAAATTGCCATGTTGTGTGTCGATGTTTCTTTGAAAATTCTATATTTTCGCTCGGGAATGTCCAGCAATATTTCGCAATAAGGAAACCATATCTTTATGTCGGTCAAAGACTGCACAAAATAATTTCATCATTGATCGTTGCTGGTTCACGAATTTTGCTCGTCCTCATTTCTCCGAATTGCAGCAAAGATTTGATTGCTGTAGATTTTGCCCTGCGCTAAAATCGTAATTGGGTGACTATGATTTAGCGGCTCCGGATATAATATGATCATATCTTGACTTAATCTCGAAAACGATAAATCCCTTATACATTTGATATGTATTTATTTTAGAAGATGAGGTGTCGTGTATTTGTACGTTTCGTCCAAATTTTCCATAATATACAATTATAACTTTTATGTACCGTGTTGAAGTCAACCTCTGATATTGGGACCGACCTAAATACTCTGAGCACACATAAACATCACACTCATCTCATAATTATGGAATATTTTCCCCCTTTAAAAACATCTTGTAGAAGTTGCAAATTTTCCTGTGAACGTACATACTGCGTTAATATTTGCTCACCCCCAGGTGAAACAATTTAATCTTACGATTTCAGGACATGCTGAGCATGCTTTGTCAGCGTCGCGGCTCGACACTAACTGTGTTCTATAAATGCGCGGTAATTTTTATTGGTGTTGAGTCACGCTTCGTTGTTACGCGCGTTAATTAGACTTGTAAACAGACAATTCTTGATGTTCATTTTTTACTGATAAGCGACATTAGAATACACAATTTATCAGTTGGGGGTTTGGTTTTTTAAAAAATTATTTCAAATTCAATACTCTTTTTTTTCATGGTTTTTGGGAATTGTTAAAAATATAAATATGTAATTTTATCGCGCTGCCAAAAGTAATTCACTTTTTGTAATTTAGTCATCTCAGGAAAATCCAAAACTGCTTCAACCATACTGCGTTTTTGTGAAAATAAAACACTTGTCCTGAAATTTTGGGACGATATAGAGAAAGAATTAAGGTACTTGGCTAAGCATTTACCCCCCCACACGTTAACCAAAAGATTTCGGAGACCAACGAATGAAGTGTCACCATGCCTACCAAAGTGTCTTTGATGGAGGTCTAAAAATGAAGGCCAGTTGACCTCAGATTCACATTGCTCCATTTCCTCCCATAGACTTTACTGTGCTGTACAGTCAGGCTATTTAAACTCGGCCCGAGTTTGAATGTTTATTCATGCGATCAACCTTGGCCATTGGCAGGTAACATTAACTTCTAAACTTTGTATTCCAGCTGGTGTTTATTTGTCCATTTGAACACTACTGATGCTAGGGCTCAAATTAGAAGTTGACGCACCCTACGTACCAACATACCGCAAACATAAAACACACTACACACACATACACACACGGCACATCAACTGCACGCACATACACATACCAGAGGCGTCGGATTCCGGGGGGGGGGGGGCAGGGGGGGGGGCGGATTCCCCCCCCCCATCGAAAATATTGGGGGGGGCCTATCGATTTGCCCCCCAAATAATTTGAAAACTTGAAAAATTTTATGATATCAATGCAAATATACATGTATGCTATATAAACAACATTGGAAAGTAATCAAACATTAAACTGGCAATGAAAAATACTATTACAGAATACCAAAATTATCACATTTTTGGCAGGCGCTTCTGCGCGCAAAAGTTCTGTCAATCATAATTTGGCGGCCGACCGCGGGCGCCGAAAACTTTTGGACTGTTTTTTTTACTTGGCCCACCCGCCGCAATGCAGAACATAGATGGACGCCCCTCGAAACCATACCACTTACAAACACAGACACACACATTCAACACCAAGGGGAAGTGCAGTACTCACAACACACACACACACTACACACGCGCACACTCGCAGCACGTAGCTCGAAGAGCTATCTTTTGTCACTTCGTATTTCACTTTTATCTTCTTATAACTTATTTCTCTTTCTGGCAAATATCACAACAAATCATACGAGGACTAAGTATAGCATCATGCCTGGCCTTTAAGGGCTTGCCTATGTCTCTGAGGTTTGATTGTTATTTATTGTTAGTTGTTATAGAGCGTCACTATCCTTCAGGTGTCGCCGTTGATTGCTGTTATCCAGCTGAGATTTATATAAAATGTCGCGATCCTTAATATATCGACACAATTAATGCTGCATTTTCATCGCAACGTCCATCCCTCGCCAAGGAGCTATACAGTGCGTAAATATTTTAATTGCATTTCAATTCTACGATTCTAATACCTCAACCATTTCAGACAGCTCTTAATTGGCCAACAATAAATGGCAATGACCAGAATAGGTCCTTGGCTGTGCATTCTCAGTTGTCACACGACACGTTCAAGTGCGGGATCAAAAACTAAACCACCTGCTGTAGATCACGTATTTTCTATCATCCCCTTCAGAAAACTGTCCGGACGTGGGTGAACAAGTGACGGACTTTGTAATTACATACAAGGAGTTGTGATTTTCTTGTAATACAATCGGATTTGGTCTAGATCTGGGTCGACGACCGCCAGTGCTGTTCACCAGCCAGGTTAAAGCTTAGTAAACGCTGCATGAGCCTCTTTGCACGTTAGCAAGTAACAGAGGATCCACAACCGTAAAAATGTCGAATTAATTTCCCTTTCTTACGTTTTTATGGTCTATAACAAGTACAAGTAATGTCCTCTGATCGAAATAGTTGCCACAAGACCATGGATCATAGTATTACTATTGCTCAAGTCGATTAGCTAATAAGATTCAATTAATTGATTGAGTAATTCGAGTAGACTTAACGAGGGTGGCATGCAGTGTATCTCAAATGAGTATTGACCTAACAAAACGTTGAATAATGATATGAAGTGATTTAGGTTAAATCAACGTTCTGTTGACTTGATTGTTTCAAGTGCATGATTAATAATTGATCGAATTAAGTGACAATGAATGATTATCTTGAATTTCTGGACTGATTTAATGAAATATTATTATTGAAATTAACAGTGAAACACCTTAAAAAGTGTTTTATAAAGGTTTCCTTTTAGAACGCATGTGTAACATAGCGAACCATTTTCGCCGACCACTATTCTACTGTCTGTGGCTTATTAGACATTTTGACATAGATATGGGTTCTTTAATGGCACCGAATTGAAGGCAAAGGTGGTACTAGAAAACCCTTCAAGCTCAAGACGATCTTACATGAACATTGCCGAACCATGTGCAGCGAAGATGGTGGTAATACAGCTCAGAACTGTTGCCGTTATATGAGAAAATGGGAACTTTTAAAGAATTCTTTTCTTAGTGTAAGCTTCACCCCAGTCTTTCACTTCATTTTTTTTTTTGGGGGGGGGGTGGGGTGACGTATTGGCCAACTGCGTTTTCAGGTAAACTTCGGTCGGCCACTTGTGTTATCACTAAAATGCTTTTAAAAAGAGGTTAAACAAAATGATATTGCTCCAGTGGCCCGGGGGCGGGGCGCAGTGCCATACAAGAGTGTATACCATGCGCGTGTTATGGACTTTCAAAAATGGACCCTAAACAAGTAAATTATTGTCGATCTAGAATAGGCGCTAAAAGAAGTATTCATGTCTGAAAAGATAACCCTTCTCAGTAACATTCTTAAAAGTAATATACCTTTTTTTCTGATTTTGGCGATTTTTGATACACTTTTCAATGTAGCGCGTACGCCGCCGCGACCGTGAAAAACAACGCCTTTTTACGCGTTTTTTTCACAGGCGCGCGATGGTGTATCACCTTGTATTACACTGCCCCCCCCGGCTTCGACAGTGTTTTTAATAGACACTCAATAACACTGTGAAGACCTGTTTAAAAATTGTCGAATTTGCTATCTGACATATGCTGACAGTGTTTGAATGACAAATAAACATCCTAGAACAGCAAAAATTTGGTCAGTTATGCTGTCAGCTAGGTACAAAATTGTGGCAGATAGACCAATTGGCCATTAATTTTATATGGTGCGATAGGAATTCTGCAACACACATCTATGGAGACAAAGCTGAATGTTCTCATGATTTTCCACATTTTTAAGAGCACTTAATGATTGTTTTAGACTGCCATTTTTTCAGGCCTCATTTTAGTACCTCGTATCACAGGGACACTAGTGAGAAAATAAATAAAAAAGCATGTTATACCCAGTGCCTTTAACTGGTCTTGCTCGCGTTTCCACACTGTTTACTTAACTAGAGCAGTTCGACTGCGCGCCCGCGCAAAAATACCTAATGTAATTGAAAAGCTCAAGTTACCAATGCCGTCACACGCCAAGACCAATTAGATGAATAAGATTAAGCCATGTGAAAACTTGACCAAAGTTACAGTACGATTCCAATTCCAAAAATCGCACAAATAGCTCAATTCGGACAGGGAGCGCTTGTGGACCTTTGACCGCTGACGCTAAAACTCCAAAATAAACCAAAAAAGACTTCTCCCCAAGTTACATCCAAAATCGAAAAACGATCATACCTCAAGATTATACACCAGTCAAAAAACCAATCAATTAAGGCACGTGAACCTTTGACCTCCTCTCCGGAGCTCTCAAAATCTACATCAGTTTAATTGGTGCCTCATAATACATACCTTCACCCAAGTAACATGAAAAACTCTGACAGGCCCGTTCTCAGTTATCTCATGTAAGGAACGAGCCCAAAATCAGACATATCTTTAGCTGCCGGAAAGAAAAACCATTCAGAAAATTAATGCAGTTATTGTGCCTTATGATAAATACTTTCACCCAAGTTTCATCAACAATCCCGACCAGCCGCCTCAAATTATCGCGTAACGAGCCCAAAATCAGACATATTTAAGCCCGGTGACCTTTCGACCTTTGACTTTCAGGCCCCAAAATCTAATCAGTTCATTGTGCTCATTAATAGCATCATACTTCCACCAAGTTACATGACAATCGACCACGCTCTCAAGCTATCGGCGGCTAACGGAGCGCCTTAACACGACATATTTAAGGCCCGCGTGACCTCTGACTTATGACCTTTGAGCTCCAAAAATCTAATCAGTTCCATTGGTGGCTCATAAGTACATACTTGGTCCTAGTAACATCAAAATCCGATCGGGGGCTCTCAATTATCGGCGGTAACGAGCCCAATCAGACATATTTAAGGCCCGTGACCATTGACCTTTGATCTTTCAGCGCCCAAATCTAATCAGTTATTGTTGCCCTCATAATGACATACTGTCACCGTCAAGTACACTCCAATCCGACGCAGCCACTCTCAAGTTATACGTAACGAGCCAAATTAGACATATTTAAAGGCCGGTGAACCTTGACCCTTTGACTTTCAGCTCCAAAATTAATCAGTTCATTGATGCTCATATACTTACTTGTCCTTATTACATCAAAATCCGATTGGGGTTACCAAGCTATCGCGTAACGAGCCCTAATAACTATTAAGCCCGGTGACCTTTGACCCTTGACCCCGAAAATCTAATCCGTTCATTTGTGCCTCATAAACATACTTCACTGTAAATTACATGCACATATGACACGACCAGCCGCTGTCCAAGTTATCGCGGTAAACGAGCCCAATCAGACAATGTAAGGCCACGTACCTTGACCTTTGAGCCTTCAGCTCCAACAAAATCTGCTAAATCAGTTCATTGGTGACCTCCATAGTACCATATCTTGGTCCTATTACATTCACAATCGGCGATCGGGTTCTCCGTTATCGCGGTAACGAGAATCCGGTAAGCGGACGGACGGACGGACGGACGGCCGCACGACGGCAACCCGAAAACATCGATGCCTCCGCAAACTTCGTTGCGAGGCCTTAAAAAGTGAGATTAAACAATGAGCCGATAACACATTGGTCCACAAAATGATTCTTCCGATAATATAGAATCAATCAATCAAGTGTCATTTCGGGTGGGGTAAAGTAAAAGTTGAAATACAACTATAAATTAGATTTTGCATTTAAAGAAAAATTGTATACCCTTATCTTGGTTTTGAAATTAGAATCTCAGAAGTCAGTGCAAATATTGTCTTTAAATATCCAATAAATGTCACTAAACTATGTATCAATTCAAATAGACGGGGAAAGAGACAGGCTGAGAGCAATTCGGGGGTGATATAATCTGCTTAGACGAGACATTTTGAACAAGTTCTCGTAAATATTGTCTCATATTTTTTTTAATATTTCATGTTCATGGTGTCTCATGTGGAATTTATTCTTTTTTAATGATCGCCATGATATTTATAGGCACCTCAGAATGACTATAAATCCTGCTGATAACAATGTCATTGAACTGCAAATGGGTAGACATGATAAGATATAACATTCATCAATCTAGTCGTAAAAATATAACTTGACAGAAAGTTAAAACTACTTCAGACACACTTTTTTTAAAGACTTTATTGTCTGCGTCTGGCGGTGATACAAAAAATTGCAAATACATTTCAGTTCTTACTCTATATCAGGACTTAAAATACTTGAAAGATCACCATAGACTATCTTTCACTAGAATGCAATAAATTAACTCCTAAACAGCGCATCTTCTTGATGAAATCAGTGTACAGTTGGGTGTATAATATTAATTCAATGACAATAATTTACAACAGGCAATCATCTGAAAAAGAGAAGTTTATATTCAAGTCAAATTACAGTTCAAGACTATTTTCCCAAAAGTAAATCTCAAACTGACAAAAAAACGTTTATCTTTTTGACGCAAGGAGAACAATTTCTAAACAATTCCCTGTAATTATACACACAGTTTTATTTGCAGAATTGTGTTCATGGGATTTAGGTAGTTCAGGCAATACTTTCATATTATAAAGAACATATTTGACACACTTTAATCCTTCTATATGAACAATAAACACTTTAAAGACCACACGTAAAGCACGATGTGCCCACAGAAAGCAGTTTGGAACAAAACTAGTATTACAATACAGGAATGCTACGGCACGTATTATTGTGTATTGTGAGAAAATATAACGTCGGCATAGAAACAGAAGTGCGCTTTTGCTAAACGAAGTATATAGCAATAGCACCGTTTTGGTTCTATACCAATTTGAATTCAGCATCGAATGTGGCCATTTAAAGGCAGTGGATCTCATTTGCAAACATCCCCGCAGACCAGGAAAAGATAACCCATGCCCTTAGGCTATTGATGAAGGGCATGTCTGTGAAACCTGGGGGTACGGTGATTGCCTAGAATTTGAAAAATGACAAAAGAAAACAATAGCCGTTTAGTGTATGTTCTATGGTAGGAATTTTTTTCTCGCGAGAAAAAAAAATCAAATCTCAGTCTAACGGTCACTATAATTCCACTAAAACTGAGTTTCTAGCTTCTATATTTTGCTAAAGGTTCCCAGATGGCATTTTCTTCTAAATGCCATTGTATCTACACAATGTTAATTTTTAGGCATGCAAAAGAGATCCCCTGCCATTAAGTTTCATTTACCATGCCTACGCAAGACAATCAATTCTACTCTCGAAAAATATGAAAAGCAAAATATTTGCATTTGTTGCTATCCTTCTTGTGGTCATTACACTTAATATTTAAAAAGTTTTGCTTCGCCTTGATTAAACTATGATAAATAATGAATGCATTTCAATGTAATCGTATAGATATGGTTTCTCTACTTCTTCAGACTCAAATAAATCCTAACGTACTTGAAAGAGCTGGGGACTTTCACACACTCAATTCTTCAAAAACTTTGGTCCATAATTTCAATATCTTTACTTGCTTTGTATGTATTTAAAAAAAAAATATGCCTACATCACGATCAGCATATTTTTCATTTGTTTTGAGCAGTATATCGACGTGTCATTTGTAGTAAGCATTTTTGAAAGACATCATGATATCAAAGTTTTTTCTTTGATAAAACAGTAAAAGCGAGTTTTGCGACACATGTTTAGGAACGAATGTAATGCAAATGTAAGAAATAATTCATTCACACACACACACACACACACACACACACACACACACACACACACACACACACACACACACACACACACACACACACACACACACACACACACACACACACACACACAATCAACATTACACTCACAATCACACATACAAACACAAAAAACGCAAACAAACGCATACAAACGTCCTGCCTCCACTACTACCTGTACTCAACTCGACTGTAACACATGGTTTAGTACAAACTACCATATCTGATGCCCTAGTCTGTAATCTACAGTGATTTAACTTACACAGTAACAAGAATATATATAGTCATAAGTGATAAGATTGTATATTACTGATGTCGAGCCTTCTTGTGTCTAAATTACGTATTTATGTTATATACACGTAATTACAAATATGTACTTATCGTAATACGACTTTATGATAAAACGAGTTGTGACAAAATATCTCAAATTTGCATTATGCTGTAAAATCTATAAAATGAAAGACGTCATTTAAAAACTGATAGACAGGTACTTGCTTTTGATAACTTTTGGATTAATTGCATGAATCAATTGCATGATTATGAAAAGCTGATGATTTAACATAACTCAGTAAAAACAGTATATAAAGAGCACAGTACTGTATGAATAATGCTGAATATGTATCCAAGAAACCACAAGAAGAAATTTCACCGCTAAGTTTGATAATAATTGTAAGTATTCCAGACCTTTGCATGACATTTTCGTAACTTGCATAATAGAATGTCATTAAAATACAACATATTTATATCAAAACGATGATTTAAGTTGCCTTTTTAACGTATTCGTTTCTTTAGTTGTAATAAAAGTTATTGCTTTGGATAGTTCGTTGATTTGAATCACTTAAAGGCCCAGTTTAGCTTCTTTGCTATTGGATTTTTTGTAGGTACAACACAGAACCAAGAGAAAGATGATGATAAGAACGATCAAGGTGGCGATAACACCAATCCACCACGGCTCCAGGACCAGATTAAAACCCGTTCCTTGGTTCCCTTCCTCTGGAAGAACAGGGTCGATAGCTGAATTGATATACAAACATAAAAAGGGAAGATTACTAGATTACTCGCGGATCACTCCATGTACGTCCTCGTTGCTTTAATTCCGTTGTTGTCGCTAATGTCTGTGCATGTTTATACACAGTTATACATACTTTTCTGTAACACTTTATAAACACTTAAATAAACATGTTTAATGAGAAATTGAGTGTTTTGCCTATATGGTTTCAAAAGCCTCTGCTTATTTCTTTAATAGTAAACACTTGAACACGATTGTTTGACCAATATCTGACCCACCTGTAACTTTGGGATCGGTAATAAGTTATTCAAAATATACTTCTCTCCAGATATTATAATATAATCACTCCACGATATGTTACGAGATCTCTCATTTGTCACTCTGTTTTCTACAATCGAGTTTCGTATCTTTCTGTCACAATGTTGGTTGGAACCTTATTTTAAAGTACAAGTTTATCTGGGTTAATACCATCCTAATCTAGAATAACCTGAATTGAGCAATAACCACTCTCCTGTGCACTTAAAATTGATCCATTGTTGAAACTTTCTGCAGTAGTGAGTTATTTTAAATATAATTTTGCTTTTCAGAAATGCTTATGGAATCTTACTGGATGAAAAACACCCACACCCACTGAATTGTTTAGGACCGGTAAACTTTAAATCCCGTAAAATAAACTATAAAAAAGGGGGATTAAAAATTGAGAAAGTGGTCAAATAACCGGCCATAGAGAAAGTCTTGATTTGTAGAAATTCTGCCGGAATAATAAAACAACGTGCTATACAATCTTGCAACTACAACTACATATTTATAACTATATCTATATATCTATATATCTATATTGTATTCACAGTCCACGTGTTGGAATATTATAACAGTCAAAA
>JZLH01S0616293.1:0-10711 GCA_001188425.1 Eucidaris tribuloides
AAGAAATTTGTGGCAAAAATATGAATGAGTTATTTTGATATTATTGAGTTATGATTGGAAAGTGCAGTCAAAACATTTTGAAATCAATAGTGTACACTCTAATCAAAATTAGTTGACACGATGATTCAATTTGTCCATGCAACTGAGTTGTGCATGTTAAGCCATAATGCAATTTGAAGAAAGTGAAAATAAAAATTGAAAACAAAATAAATAAAATGGCATTTCGTTGAATGACATATTGCTTGAATGATTTAGTTGCGTGCTCACGAGTGAGATAAAAAATATGTTATTTGACTTAATGAATGTAAAAAAGGTTTTGTTGTTGATTTGTAGTATATAAGCTATACATAAATTTCACAATCCCCTCACAAACAAAAATAAAATCATTTGTCCAGATGTTAATTATTTATCCACAAATCTTAGTATGACCATCCACGATCCCCCCCCCCCCAAAAAAAATAAAATAAATAAATGGACAAGAATGTAGCTACACTCTGAACAGGCTAGACATATTTGATGACAGTAATGATAATGATAGTGACGATGATGATGGTGATGATGACGATGATGATGAGGATGATAAAACCAATGTTGATGATGATGTGGTTGAGTACAATGATATCATAAAGATGAGTGTGTTCAAGGTGGTGATGATGATGACGATGATGATGATGACAACAATGATAACGACGATGATGATCATAATAATGATGATCATGATGCAGATAAGTAAAGCTTACTTACTTAGTACAACTACTTTTGTCTAATAAACTAAAACTAAGATCACACCCAAAACCATGAACAGAGATGTTTCATTGAATAGACACGTCAAAATTATTTCCTATAATTTCTAACAGCTAACTTGTTATCTAAATGACCCAATCTTATGTATAATGATATTGCAAAGAAGTAAGACAACAAATTTATTGTTTTCTGATTTTGACTGATGCTCTCATTAGCTCAATACAAAGTTCTGTCTTTATAGTCTTTGGTGAATCCGTAATGAACAAGCCCAAGGTGCGAGAAGAGGCATATGCATTTTATATTATTACACTTATATAATTGGAATGGGGAAAATATGCATGGATTTTGTACCATACTAATTTCTTTGAATTGCATAGAAAATGTGACCAAATTATAAACAAGGCTCCAAAACATAATATCCAAATACTCAGTGTTCAGAATTTTCATAGAATACTTATGACACAATGCACTTCTACTACATTTGAATTTTTTAACCACTAACAGAGAACAGAGAAGAGTCAATCTATTTCTTCACTTTGGCATCTGACTGCCTTTGCAACATCACTCTGTTGTTATTTGGAAGTGGCAGTAATTTTTCTAAACTAAGAAATAAATCAAACAGTACTTCCAAAAAAAAAAAATTAAATCAAAGAAAAGTTGTGAAACCTCTTGACCCATGTCGCTGTGTGTCTGTTAGTTTTGGTGAGTGGTGTGGTGTGCAGCATAGTGTCCACATCGTCACATGAAGGGGTGGGCATGGGTGGGGTGAAGGGTTGCCCATGCAGCGGGGGGTGGGTGGGGGAGAGCAGGAGACAGATGGGGGTGGTGTAAGATGATGGAATGGTAGGGGAGGGTATGGATTTGGGAGTGATGGGAGGTACGGTTGTGGGAGAAAACATAAAATAAACAAATAAAACATAAACATTAAAATAACGATAACAGATTGTGGTTACTGTCATTAGATATTATCAAACAGTTAGAAACAAAAACTTGTACGATTAGAGCCAGACACACATAAATTAGATCAGGAGAAATTTATAGTTACGACATCTTTCCTGTAACTTTTAACTCTTGTCGAGAATATATTGCATTATAAAGTCAAGGAATACTGAGTTGAATATGTAAAACTTTCAAGTAGTTGCAGAGGCAGTTACTTTTAAGGTGTTTGTTAATGTACATATTTCATTTTCATATACATGCAAGTGCTTATTGTATTATATTGCACAATATAAAATAAAGAGGGGAGGGGAGGAAACAATATCATGTTAAAGAAACAGAAGGTATTTGATGTACTAGAAGGCAATCAAAGGATAATTGAGAATTCTAGGCTGCTAGGGAATGCAACAGAAAAATCAGTGGACAAATATGAGAGGTAATATATTGCTAAATTAAGAATATATTTCATAAGAAATATATAATTATGAAGAGATACAGAGAGAGGGAGAGAAGAACAGATGGAGCGATAGGTATATATGTTCAAAATCAGTGCATACCAATTGATACTGAGGATGTTCGACTGCCACCTTTTGGGAATGATAATGCACAGCGGGAATCACAACACATTTTAGTGTGGGTGGATGCAGGGTGTATCACATGACATATGTAACAAAAAAGGAATGGGCGCACATCACATGCATGCATATTTGATTCAAACTGCAATATTTTATTTACAAGGAATTATCATGCACTTGCACACTCTCACTTACATTCACTCCCTTCCCTAGCCCTTCCTATGGTTAATAGAAACATAAATGAAATATGTAAGTATATATATATATATTTCGCACAACCCAATCACTCAATTGACGATCTTAAGTGTTGTATAATCGGGGGATACTATTCATCACATGAACACAGACATCTTGAAGAACTTAAGACCATTGTACAAGCCCGTAGTTTCATGGGTGTTGGCCTCAACCGAGATCTTTCTTGGCTGAGCAATTACACATTCTTCCGTTAATCCTGGCATGTATATATAAACACACTCCACAAGCTTTTTTCACCACAAGCACTGAAGAAGGTCGGGGAGACCGAAAATTTTGTTAACTTTGTATATTTTGTATATTTTGTTCTTTCGTTGGCAATGAAGGCATACATGTACCTTTTGGTTATATACTATTTTTATATATATATATATATATATCCATCCATAATGTACAGGAGGAAAAAAAATCAAATTATCATTTACGTGTCACTTACATGAAGTGGTTTCTATTTACATATAAAATTGATTTGTAGCACAACATTGTGTGGTGGAGAATGCGATGTGACAGTCAGAATATTCCAGATGGTTTTTAAATGGTATTTTTGCGACAAAAAAACAAATCAAGCAGTTGAAAGGTTCCAGCCTTAGATACTTGCGTGCATTTGTAACATTGTTTTTTATGCGATCACTGTGTACAGCATCATGTGCATGGTTCAACACACACACACACACACACACACACACACACACACACACACACACACACACACACACACACACACACACACACACACACACACACACACACACACACACACACACACACACACACACACACACACACACACACACACACACACACACACAACACACACACACACACACGCAATACATAAAGTGATAAAGAACACAAATGAATATTAAAACATAACATGACAGTCGTGACATCTGTAAAACAATCTAAAATGAGTGAATGAAATGGGAATGAATAACACATTTTTCTCAAACTGAAGTTTCTCACAAGCATAATTGAAGCTTTGCTAAACTTTACGTGACAAACTATATCAATATTACTTAAAATGTGCTCTAAACCTGGGGAAAACGAGATAGTAATGTATAATTCTAAAGAAAAAAAAATCAATGGACAAGGAAAGACAGAAGTGGAATGAAATTCGTAATACTGGCACGAGAACAAAAGAAATATGATTACAAAAGAAAAAATGTTGGAAAGAAATAAAAAAAAATGATAACTGAATGGAGCACTGGTCTAGTATGAAATATATATTATTACAGACATTATCATGAACTGATCAAAAGACAAACTACTGAGCACAGTTATCAAATAGGTACAAATGGAGTCAAACTCTGCTGCCTGAATCCAATAACCCCCTACTGTTTGTACTGTCACCCATTTGTAGCTGCAATGTTTATCTGCCCCATGTTGGATTTCATTTAAATTGTAAAACTTACAAACCTACTAGTTTCTGTAAAATAATGGATTAAGAGAAAAAATACAAGTCAACATACAGACAGTGACACAGTGTTGGTAGGGAAATGTCGGTGGGGGTGGGAGAATTTTTATAGGGCTTTTTATTTGGGGGGGGGGTATTTTCGTTAGCAATAGATCTAATGCGGTTACAGAGGAAGTGACCAAATTATTAATAAGAAGGATCGATTAGTTTGACAGCGCGTAGTGACACAACAGATGGGGTGCACAGCGCTAAAAAGATCGGACGACGGTGTTAATTCCTGGCAAATCTCATCTATTACTGTCACTACATTTACTCCTTAAAGATGATTGCCATGTGTTCTTCAAAGACTCTGGAAGGTAAGGATAATGTAAAGTATACTTGTCACGTATTAGCAAGTGAAACTGAAACTATGTAGTAGATTTTGTGTAGATCCAAACAACCATTCCTGAGATATAGTGACAAATATTTTTCCAGAGGGAAATCGTGCATTTGATGGAATTCCAATACTACTTATGAATTTGCCTACAATGTGTATGTGTCTATCATGAAAATGATTACTACATAATACAGCAAGATATGATGCAAGTACAGCTGTATATGGTTTTGCTACCACTTTTGAATGTAAACATGTGTCAGATGAAAATCGTGTAGCTACCTGATACTGACAAAGCTGGCATTTTGAAAAGGTAACTGATAATACTCAGCACCAAAACAATGCCAAGAATGTCAAAGTCCAAGAAAACACAACAGAAACACAAAAGTCTCAAGAAGAAACCATTAAAGGGTACCAACACCCTGAGTAATTTATTTGCTATACATGTAGAATATATTTGTGCCATGCCCTCTGCAAAATATTAGCATTTATGATCACTTCAATTTTTATTATTGAGGTTTGAATGTAAATTTCAAAAAGCAAATAAGTAAAAACGACTTGACATAGACTAGTCGATCACCCGATTACTTATCAATCGATCGATCGGGCATCGATATTTTCTCTGTCAAACGTCCTGATCGATAACAGTGCCGTTTGGACTCGCAGCTGCGCGCAGGTACGACGGTCCGGGGACCTATAAAAATCTGTTTTGCCAATTTTACTGTGTTCGACCTGGGCCACTTGGCCTTAAGCACTCTGATGTGAAATGTTAAACTCTATCCGACAAATTCCAAATAATGTTGATCAACGTGTTGAGTGTGTTTGTCATGTTTGTGTGTGTGTGGGGGCGGGGGGGTGTCTGCGAATACTGTCGCGGACCAGTTTTCCCAGTCCACCGGTCCTATAAGAACACAAAAAGTTTGTGTTCCCGTTTGGGAGTGCAATTTTCATTTAAATTGTTTGTTGAAAAGTCTCATTGATATGATTTTTGCAAGTCATTTAATTTTGGGGTCAATATTTGACACGAAATTGCGATTCAATTTAAAATTTTACCTCCGCGTTATTTTACTTGCAGGCCTTATATTTCCTCCCAGAGATTTTTTTGACACTGACAATTATACAAATAATTATTACGATAATATAGTATATATACATTAGCTTCACATGATCATACATTTAGCTTTCTCATTCTGAAGTGTGACATCACCAAAAGTCATGTAGTCCGGATTGGTATAATGATTTGTGGCGTAAATGGAGTGTTCTACTCCCCCATGCCATGTTTTATGAACTTGAAAATACCGTTGCATTGATTTGTCTTTTGATAGGGACGCTGTCTAAATGGCATAAAAATGCAACAGGTACATGTATTTTTGAGTGAAAGACCCGGATCCTTTTTGTGCTATTCTTGCATCAGTCGGCGAGAATAGTATTGTTCATTTCGGCGTGTAGGCAAACCTGTACTGAATAAACTTGAAAGGCGTTAAATTGGTTAAATTACTTTCTCTTATTGAAAGCCGGTAATTCAAAGTAAACGTGGGCAAGTCCACAGGCGTCTGCGGCGTCCCGTAAGAAGCTGATTCTGCAAAATAATGACGTTGATTTCACACCACACAGCCGTTCAGTCTACACACCTACACCCAGCGACGCTTTTACCGGCGGACGGCATGCTCAGCTGCACAAGGCTAAGACATGGCGACATTACTCGCACCGCAAACACAAGTTTTGATCGCACTCAGTCCTCCAAATAATAATCCATTGCCCCGGATTGTGGCATTTAGATTAGCCTACAGGAAAGTTACATAGGCATAAAAATGTGTGTTTCATCCCTCCAATACAGGCCTCTGTTTTCATCCATTTCTGAATCAATTGCCTTGATTGTAAGCTCGACAGCCGAGTTTGAGCCTGTACAAGTGCACAGCGAGTTTCTCCAACGAGCCGACTGACACTCTATTGCGTTTTGCACTTCCCGGCGGGAGTCTCTGACCCTTGAAACAATCACTGTTGCGACGACACCTCTCAACACTTTGCACCCCTTTTTTTGGATTACGTGCTTGAGAAGACTGGACTGAAAATTTGCAATGTTATTCGATAAAGTACAGTCGACACGGCCGCAGCCGTATAGTGCATACACAGCCGTGCATACACGTATACGATTGATCGGGTCTGCTCGCGATCCTGACTCCGATAGTTTTGGTAACAACGTACGCGTATAGCCAGAACGCGCACGCATATAATCCGCGCGGTTACGGAACTGAGAACGCTGCGGAACTGTATTCCAAAATGTTATGAAGATTATTATCAAAATATGATCACTTCACGAGCTATGACAACTGAATAGTCGTTATTTGTTGTGTATTCTAGCCTGTATTACAAATTTTTGATTTTTAGGGTGTTTGGACCCTTTAATATTGGGTCAGTTAATTTTGAGACTTTGGCTTCAATTGGGTTTCATGAGACCAACTGCATACATAATCCAACAGAGTTCCGGGGGGGGGGGGGGCACGACACTCACTGAGGTCTCGCAAACTCTCTATGTACCCATAGAAAAAACATCAGTTATACATATAGTTTGGCCCTTGAGCCTGATATCTAGGCCCAACGTAGTCCAAAATGAACCAGCTTGGAAAACTTTTGCATCCCCTTACCATATAGCTAATTTTGCCAAGTTAAATTAAATTCTAACATCCATATTTATAAAAACAAGGCACGCCCTAGTATCTTAACATTTTCCCTTTGACCTACTTATGTGGCCTTGACCCAATTTAACATTGAGGTCACTATACATGTAGCATCTACCATCCAAGTTAGTCACAAATGGGCCAATACCAACCAAAGAAGAAACTTACAGGTATATTCTATCATTTGACTTCATTTGACCTTTGACCTACATATGTGACCTTTGACCCCCAAATAACATTGAGGTCCCTGTTTTGCATCTACCACCCAAGTTTGGTTACAAATGGGATTGTGGTTAGAAAGTTACCTAGTTTGGGCCCTTATGGGCCCTGCTTCCTGGGCCCCCAGGGGGGCCTGGTGTACCATTCCAGGAACCCTCTATCCCCTCCCCCCTGAGGATCAGTCCCACCAAGTTTGTCTAAATCCATTGATGTGAAAGGGCCCTACCCCCAAACTTTTGCCCCCCATAGGGGCCAAACGGGGCCACCCTGGGTAATGTCATGAGGATTCAGCACATATAGAGGTATCTACACATAAAGTGGCTTAACTAAAATATTTCTGGATCTAGAGAAGAAGATGTTTGAAAACTATTTACTTTTGGCCCTTTAGGGCCCTGCCCCTGGGCCCCCAGGGGGGCCAGGTGTACCATTTGAGGACCAGTGAATCCCCATCCCCTAAGGATCATTCCTGCCAAGTTTGGGGTCCAAATCCAATCATGCATTTTGAAGAAGAAGCTGAAAATGTGTAAAAGTTTACGCATGACGAATGACGCACGACCGACGAAAAGCGATCGCAATAGCTCACTTGAGCCTTTGGCTCAGGTGAGCTAAAAATACACAAATAGATACTACTTGATATGAGTAAATGTAAGATGTATAGTTTTTTTGTGTGTGCATGTTTGTAACAACTATATTAGAATCAATCAAAAATGACTAATGTCAAAAATGGAAGATACAATGTACTGTACATGTGAGTGATAACTCTTGAACATTTTGTTTTGCATTGTTGTTTTTGTAGTTGTTGATAATGGTGATGATGATATTGATATTGATATTGATATTGATGGTGTTGCCCATATCACACCATTAATGCACTTTCTTGATGATGTGTGCATTACACTGCAAATATGTGCAGAATATATACATGTAGTTTGTGATTGATCGGTTGCGTAAATGCTGTGTGTTAATAATGAAATTGCAAGTTAACTCCAGTGACAGTGTAGAGGAAAATGAGCGAACTACAAACTACACTACAATCAGAAAGGTGCAAGTTAGTATTAAATCAAGTCATGCATTTACCAGTGAGGGAGACTTTAAAGCCAGCTAAAAAGGAAAGAATCACAGGGTTAACATGCAGATTCTGAACAATTATTACCAGAAATCAATAGCGACACATACAAGGTACTATACTACAAAGGATGAAAATGTTAGATTACTATATTTGTAAATAATTATATTACCATCATTGGCAAAATTTTAAGACCACAAGAATATTTTCCATTAAACAATGTAGAACACAAATGCTCAAAACTATTGCTTCTTGAAGATGTTGAAGGGCAAGTTGGTTTAAATGACATTGCTCAAAGGGCACAAGATAGTGCTTATACAATATACACCAACATCAGTCCCCTTGGAAGGCAGATTACATAGATTTTTGTTCAAGAATCTTCCACAGTAATTATAAGGCCTTGGCACTGTATGGTTATCACATTACAACACAAGGTTTGTCAAGTTCTTGCTAAGTCCAGGATTTTCATTTGATTTTGCCAACATACTTTTATGGTTTTGGGTGGTACCACGATAAGAATTGTGCAATTCTTAGAAGTCAGAACATCCTCCAAACTGTCTGGAAAAATAGATGGGCGTGCAAGGCAAAGTCTGCGCGGAAGAGATGTAAAATATTGTCAAAATCCTGTCGGACAGGGTCTCAGTCTAGGTCCATGTCATGCTCCTCACTCCCATATAGATGCACTATAGGTCAATAAAATCAGATTGTGCTTGGGCAGCTGTGGCCAGTGTTTCTAAATGCCACAACTCTGCATTGCATGTATCATTACATATACAAAAGTTTTAAGACCACAAGAACATTTCCCATTAAACATGTACACAATAAAACCTAAAAACCATTGCTCTTGAAGAGGTTTAAGTGCATATTAGTTATTATTCATTGCTCAAAGGGCAATGGAAAGTTGCTCCACCAACATCAATACTTTTAAAGGCAGATTTACTTTGAACTCTTAGCAAGAACTTGACAAACTTGTGTTGTAATGTGATAACCATACAGTGCCAAGGCCTTTATAATTACTGTGGAAGATTCTTGAACAAAAATCTATGTAATCTGCCTTCCAAGGGCACTGATGGTTGGTGTATATTGTATAAGCACTATCTTGTGCCCTTTGACAATGTCATTAAACAACTTGCCCTTCAACATCTTCAAGAAGCAATAGTTTTGAGCATTTGTGTTCTACATTGTTTAATGGAAAATATTCTTGTGGTCTTAAAATTTGCCAATGATGGTAATATAATTATTTTACAAAATATAGTAATCTAAACATTTTCATCCTTTGTAGTATAGTACCTTGTATGTGTCGCTATATTGATTTCTGTAATAATTGTTCAGAATCTGCATGTTAACCCTGTGATTCTTTTCCTTTTTAGCTGGCTTAAAGTCTCCCTCACTGTAATGCATGACTTGATTTAATACTAACTGCCTTTCTGATTGTAGTGTAGTTTGTAGTTCGCTCATTTTCCTCTACACTGTCACTGGCAGTTAATTGCCAATTTCATTATTAAACACCAGCATTTACGCAACGATTCAATCACAACTACATGTATATATTCTGCAACATATTTGCAGTGATAATGACACACATCATCAAGAAAGTGCATTAATGGTGTGATAGGCAAACACCATCGAATATCAATATCAATATCTAATATCATCATCAACCATTATCAACAACATACAAAACAACAATGCAAAACAAAATGTTCAAGAGTTATACACTCACATGTAACAGTACATGTGTATCTTCCATTTTTGACATTAGTCATTTTTGGATTGATTCTAATATAGTTGTTACACATGCACACACAAAAAAACTATACATCTTACATTTACTCATATCAAGTAGTATTATTTGTGTATTTTTAGCTCACTGAGCCAAAGGCCCTCAATGTGAGCTATTGCGATCGCTTTTACGTCGGTCGTGCCTGTCAGTTCGTCATGCGTAAACTTATTACACATTTTAGCTTCTTCTTCAAAATGCATGATTTGGATTTGGCCCCAAACTTGGGCAGGAATGATCCTTAGGGGGATGGGAGTTCACGGTCCTCAATGGACACCTGGCCCCCCTGGGGGCGCCAGGGGCAGGGCCGCTAAAGGTGCCAAAAGTAGATAGTTTTCAAACATCTTCTCCTCAATAAGTAGGTCAAAGGAAATGTTAAGAACTAGGCGTGCCATTGTTTTTATAAATATGGATGGTTAGAATTAAATTTAACTTGGCAAAATTAGCATAATAATGGTAGGGGATGCAGTTTTCCAACTGGTGTCGCCTAGATATCAGGCTCCAAGGGCCAAACTATATGTATAACTAATGTTTTTCTATGGTATCCGAAGAGAAGTTGCGAAGACGCTCAGGTGAGTGCTGTGCCCTGCCCGGGGCTCTTGTTTGGAATTATGTATGCAGGTGGTCGGCATGAAACGCCCAATTGAAAAGCAAAGTCTCAAAATTAACTGACC